>PVJC01011518.1:0-41372 GCA_004026665.1 Murina feae | reverse complement strand
AACTTTCTTTAGGCATTTTCAAGATGTGTCTTTCATAGGATATGACATTTCTTTCTTTCTTTCTTTTTTATCCTCACCTGAGGATATGTTTCCATTGATTTTTAGAGAATGTGGAAGAGAAGGGAAAAACAGAGAGAAACATCAAAGTGAGAGGAACACTTTGATTGGTTGCCTCCTGCATATGCCCTGACCTGGGCCCTGGCCAGGGAGGAGCCTGCAACCTAGGTACATGCCCTGGTCAGAATTGAACCCAGACCCTGCAGTCAGCAGACTGAGGCATTATGCACTGAGCCAAAACAGCTAGGGCAGGATATGACATTTCTTAGCCCTTCAGCAGTGGACTTTCAGTTTTTTTTTCTCCAGGAGTGAGGTAGAAAAACCCTAGATCACCTTTAGGGATTCTTATTACCCAAGTTACTAAGAATATTATCAGTGACATACAGGGAGCTTAGCCAATGAGTGGCAAGAAAAGGTGTTTCCTCTGTAGTTCACTCTGATCACTGGCTCTACCCCTGCCCTTCCAATCCCAGCTCCACCCCTGCCCAGGCCTGTAACCTCTGGCTGAGGATGCAGACTTTGGCAGAAGACCCCCAAGCCCCTCTAATTGCCAGCTTCACAGAGCCCAGGCCTCTGCCATTGCCAGCTCTGCCCTTGCCCCACTGGCAGTCTCTGGCCAAGGCTGCAGGCCTGGGCAGTGGACCTCTAGGCCCCTCTGATTGCAGGCTCCGCCCTTGCCCCACTACAGCCTCTGGCCAAGGCTACAGGCCTGGGCAGAGAACCCCCAGACCCCTGTATTGCTGTCTCCACCGTGCCCAGACTCCTATGAATGCAGGCTCTGCCCCTGCCCCTCTGATCACTGGCTCTGCCCCTGCCCAGGCCCTGAAATTGCTGGCTCTGCTGCTGCCCCACTGCAGCCTCTGGCCAAGGCTACAGGCCTGGGCAGGGGACCCCCAGACCCCTGCTTTGCTGGCTCCACTGGTGCCCAGACCTCTGTGATCACAGGCTCCCCCCCTGCCCCTTTGATCTCTGGCTCTGCAGAGCCCAGGCCCCTGTGATCTCCAGCCTTGTCCCCTGCCCAGGCCTTATGCTTGGGTAGGGTACCCTCATACCCTTCCAATCACTGGCTCTGCCCCTGCCCTCTCTGATTACTGGCTCTGCCCTTGCTCATGCCTGAGGCCTCTGGTGAAGACCTCTGGCCTGGGCAGGAGACCCCCACCCCCCTCTGATTGCCTGTTCCGCCCCTCAGGCCCCCCGCCTTCCCCACCACCTGCCTGGCTAACAGCCTGACCACTTCAGTGGCGGGGCTGAGCCGGACTGGGCACCACCATCTTATAGCTATGTGAGCGGCCATCTTTCTGATGCAGTGACACCTAATTTGCCTATCACTCTTTTATTAGATGGGATAGATAGATATGCCTAAGCAACCAACGACCGGTCACTATGACAATGACTGACCAGAAGGGGGCAGACACTCAATGCAGGAGCTGCCCCTGATGGTTAGTGCATTCCCACAGCCAACCTCCTGTGATCTCTCTCCCCTGGGTTGGCCAGCCCTGATAGCCCTGATCAGGGTGGGCTGGCCAACCCACCTCCCACAGTTCTTTCCTCCCCCCCAACCCCCCCAGCCAGCCAACCTCCCGTGGCCCCTCCCCTCAGCCAGCCCGATTGCCCTGATTGCTGGCCAGGCCAAGGGACCCCACCTGTGCACGAATTCGTGCACGGGGCCTCTAGCATATGTATATTTTATATGCGTGTATGGATGTATATATGGATGTACATGTGTGTGTATCAGACCATGATTCTAAATGAGAAAACACCAAGCCATTTTCTGTAAAATGCCTCATCTCCAGGCACACACAAAAAAAAGAATAATTTAAGGTTCAAAGATTATATAGATAATATTTAAGGAATACCTAATAAGGATGATGAAATCAGATAAGATCATAAAATATTATGTTGAATGAAAGTACAGGTACAAGATTCTAAAAGACACTAAGAAGTTAAGTACATTAAATAAAACATTTACCTAATGATGATATCATTCATTCTAGGGGAGAATATAAAGGTTGCCATCAAATGGAAAAGCCCAGAAAAAGTAACTGATCACACAAGTCATCTCTCAACAATATTTCAATATAATTTGAAACAATTAAATTATATTGTTATTTTCAGTGATAATACAATTTTCAACTGTATCACACTTTGGAATAGACACAATAGTTTCTCACCTTAATTACTAGGTGCACTGACAGTAGAGTTTTAATAGAGCTAAATATAAATAAATGATCTAAAGTTATACACATAAAATAAGATATAGACACAAGATTATGTTTTAGAATTTCAAAGTACATCAATAATAGGCAGAAGGAAAAAGCCAAGTAGAGACACAAACCAATAGAACAAAAGACTCACTTAAAAATGTGGCTACATTCTAAATAAAGATCCTCAGATAGAGGCAGAATCGCATTTTTTGTTTTCTGATATTTATTAGTAATTCTGTTCCCCATACGTAGGTTTCACTTAAAAAAATGACATTTTTTAGAAAGTCTCAACAATGTGCCAGTTATAAGAGACACACTTGAAACAGATCTAAGCTTAAAAAAAATTTAAAAGCTTGAATAATACAGCTCAAAAAAATAGAAATTATTTTAAAATGTATTTTGTCACTTTAGAGTTTATCATAAATTCAAAAACTGCACAAGTTACTCAAATAATTATTTCCTCTCTGAAAAGCTGTGTGCAAATGAAACTCTCAAAATAATGAAATATTTTTAACATTTTTGCATTAAGTGCTATAATGTAGTCACATAAAGAAAGAATCTAGCCTTTGGGAATTATGATTCTTTTAAAATCTTGCTCAGATGTCATTCCTGGGACAAGTGGCATGTAATGACTGAAGTTTTAATAGCCATTCATACTTGGAATTTTTATGCATTAATAATATATAGTTGGAGTAAAAATGAACAACATTTTCCAAATACAATAACTCAAAAACAAATGGAGACATTTGTGCACTTTTTTTTTAATCACTTTGGGCTGAGTCAAACCATGGAAATTTCTAGCTTAAAGAAAAACTCTTCTTTCTCCCTCCCCAAATATCACAAGGATGTGAAAACAGGATTATAATGGAAGTTGTCTTGCAACATTAGCTGCAATGTTCATTCCCCTTAAAAGGCATAATTCATGGCTGTTCTACAGCCTTTCTTTCAACAATTATGCATATTAGAGAAAAGTTTGAATAGATAAAAAACAAAATGCTGATAGAAAACCATGCCTCATAGAACAAGTTTACCTGACTAGTTTGCACTGAAGGGAACTATAAAAGCGCCCCCTTCAGCCACATGAAGATACAATGAGAAGTCAGGCACCTGGAATGTGGCCCTCACTTCACCATGCCGGCTGGCACTCTGATCTCAAACTTTCAGCCTCCAGACTGTGAGAAATGTGAGAAATACATTTCTGTTGTATATTTTTTTTAAGAAAGAAAATATAAAAGCTAACTAGCCTGCCTGAGTCCCAGGTATCCCTGGTCCAAGGGATGGGGGAAAGCATGAAAACTCCAATCACAGGGCTGCCCAGGGCTTACTGCCTGAGATCCTTTGTCAACCCATTGGCTGTCAATTCCATCACTAGGGGACAGCGCCTTCCATGCGAGGAGGAGGGGGAAGGGGAGAGAACTACCAGCTCTCTGGCTCTTCAGGGAATTCAATGCAGAAGTTGCTCCCTAAATAAACAAACTGCTACATAGAATACTCAAAATCACTCCTCCTGCCTTCTTTTCCTCTTCTCCCTGTCTTCTTCTGAGGTTCATGGATGACAGGGAAAGCATCTCCATCATCTTTGTATTTTCAGAACCTCGTGCACAGTCTGGCACTTGATAAACATTAGTTGGAGGAAAGAAGAAAGATCTCTAAATCCTGTTTCACATCAGAAAACTTGTGTTTGGTCTTGTCTGTGCTACAGTACTGGGCTTTGTGATCCTGGACAAGGTCCTGGAACTGTATGCATCAAATTCTCACCTAAGAAATAGAAATGAAAATAAAAATACCCACTTATAGCTGTGCCCTTAGGCAATTATGAGATAATGTGTATACATTACCTGAGCACAGTGATTGGCCCGTATGAATGTTCTGTAGTTATTTGTTCAGTCTGTTGTAGAGTTGTAGATGACCCTAATCCCAGATGACAGGATGAATGGAGAAGGAGAGATGATACCTAATATAAGGGCCAAGGATCTGCTCTCGTTGTTTTGCTCATACTTCTAACAATAGGCCAAGACCAAATGCATCCTTGGCTTCTCCAGGAAGAATTATAGCCAATGATAATGGCATTCAGAATTTATGCTTTGACATACATCTTGAAAATGAAGCCTGTGACCATTTTCAAATGGGAATTCTCAGAAGAAGCCCAGAAGTATTACGAGGGAATAGGAAATTCATTTGTGTAATTTACAGACTTATACTAACCCTCCAGGCAAGTGGCATTAATTTTAAAATCTGAAAGGAAAACAACACGTGCGCATGCACGCGCACACACACACACACACACACACACTAAACTTACTGTGCCCCTCATTATCAGAATAATAAATCAGCCGGCAAGTTATGCTCTGTACCTCGAGCCTGCAGAAGGCATGAGAAACAATGAACACAATTTCATTCTCAGAAAATGTGTGACTAAGATGAAAACACTGCAGTAAAACCAAGAAGGGAAGTGTGTTCACTCTTAGGTACCCAGTGAGGATGTTGGTATCCTGTCAAAGCAGCCTCCTCACCTGATTTTCTATCTCCTCATCCCCTTTTTTTTCTTCATTTTTTCTCATTTCCCCCCCCTTCTTTAATTTGTCACTTAAAGAAAAGTTTGTCACTATCGGTAACTATCTGGTTTGCCTTTTGTTAATTGTTTTTCTACACAGGGATAGAGACCTTTTCTATGTTATTCATAGGGGTTATTAAGTGGTATAGAGGATATGTAATAAATGTGCTGAATTTATGGTTTGTTCTTAAACCCATTACCTGACCCAGAGGTCCTAATATAGGTGGCAGGCAAGACCAAATCAGAAACATGCTTAAAATCTTTCAGCAAGAAGTCATTCATTTCTTCTTCTATGATCTTCTTTCTACAAATTCATATAATTAATAATTTTAAATTATTAATATAATTAAAAATATTAATGAGGCACTTGGATGGTTTCTAAGAGATGTCAGAGAAACTCATATTCCCTTTAGAAATACATTCAATAAACAGTTACCTGCACCGCACTGTGATTAGTGAAATAATAATGTGGCCTGGCCAGTGTGGCTCAATAGTTGAGCATCGACTATGAACCAGGAAGTCACAGTTCTATTCCCGGTCAGGACACATGCCCAAGTTGCCAGCTCAGTCCCCAGTGGGGCTATGCAGGAGGCAGCCGATCAATGATTGTCTCTCATCATTGATGTTTCTTTCTCTCTCTCCCTCTCCCTTCCTCTCTGAAATCAATAAAAATATATTTTTTAATAAAATAAAGATGTATAGAAGGGAGAGGTGGCACCCATAAGCATAGGTATCCCTTTCTGGAGAAAATCAGTGAAGGCTTCTAAAAGGAGACAGGACAGTATCCACCTGGATTTCATAGGAGGAATAAGAAGGACCAACATAAATGGGAACTCCAGGCAGAGGTAATAAATAACCTGTGAGAATTGGGTCAAACGTCATGAGCACTAGGCTCAGAGACAGAAGGTCTTCATTAAATTTCTGGGCTTTCATTTATAGTTGTTACCACTGTATCCGTTACATGTTAGTACAGTAATATCACATAACCAAGCACCACAAAACATTGGTGGCATACAACGGAAAGCATTTACGTAGCTCAAATGCTTGTCAGATTTCATTGAGCTAGTCTGGGCTCACTATAGTGGGGGTCAGCTGGTTGTTGGCTTCAATACCTGCTGGGCTGACGTGGCTCTGCTCCACATGGCTCATCTTCCAGCAGGCTGATCCAGGCACGTCCTTCCATGGTGACAGCACAAGTAGAATGTGCAAGCTCTTTTCCAAAACTGCTCACATCTTGTCAGCTAGCATTCAAGTAACAAAAGGAAGTCACCTGGTCAGGACCAGAGTTAAGAGGGAGGTCACATGGCAAAGGGTGGGAATCAAAAAGGAAAGAATTGGACTCATTAATCCAGTTAATCAATTGCACCCATTTAATCCCTCTAGAGTTCAGTGGAAAATACAATCCCTCCATCTTTTTTTTTTTTAATTACACTGGACATTCAATATTATTTTATATTAGTTTCTGATGTATAGCGTAGTTGTTAGGCATTTATATAATTTATGAAGTGGTATGGACCCTCAATAATTCTAGTACCACCTGGCATCATACATAACTATTACAGTATTATTGACTATACTAAGGGCCTGGTACACAAAAGTTTGTGCACTAGGGGGGGTGGGGGCTGGTCCCTCAGCCCAGCCTGTGCCCTCTCGCAGTCTGGGACCCCTTGGGGGATGTCCACCTGCTGGCGTGCCTGGCCATCCTAGATGAGGCGCTGATGGCTGTTTTCAGGCTGGCCAAGCCCCCCAGTGGGAACCCTCACCCCATGGGGGTGTGGCCAGCCTGGGTGAGGGGCTGAGGGCTGTTTTCAGGCTGCCCTCAGTCCCTTCAGGGTTTGGGTCCCTACTGGGGTGCCTGGCCAGCCTGGGTGAGGGGTTGAGGGCCGTTTTCAGGCTGGCCGCAGCCCCTTCAGTGTTCGGGTCCCTACTGGGGTGCCTGGCCAGCCTGGGTGAAGGGCTAAGGGTTGTTTTCAGGCTGGCCACAGCTCCCATTGACCCAAGGTCCCAACGAGAATGGCTGGAAGCAGGTTTCTGGGGTTTATTTATCTTCTATAATTGAAAATTTGTTGCCTTGAGCGGAGGCCACAGCTGGCCTAGGCAGGCAGTTTCCACCATCACTGGCCTCCTGTTTGCTCTAGCTCGGTGGCTGCTGGCCGCCATCTTGGCTGGGTTAACTTGCATACTGTCACTCTGATTGGTGGATGTGGCTTGGCTGGTGGGCGTAGCTTAGGTGTAACGGAGTGGTGGTTAATTTGCATATTTCTCTTTTATTAGATTAGATTCCTTATGTTGTATTTTGCATGACTATTTTATAACTACCAATTTGTACTTCTTAATCCCTTCCCCTTTTTCACCCAGTTCCCCAAAACTCCTCCCACCCTCAATTTGTTCTCTATCTGTGAGTCTATCTGGCCACCCTCAATTTGTTCTCTATCTGTGAGTCTAACAACTTCTTCATCTTGACATCCCAGGATTATTGGAAGGAATGTATAGAAGGTGTTTTGAAGTTCTTTAGCTGATAAAACATAGACCAAGTTATTATGGAAATCTAAGAGATGGGTATCACTCTGTGGTTTACCTTTCAGCTAGCCATACATTTAGACAAAACATTAGTTCCTTAGATAAAACATTAGCCTCACACAAGGCTAGTCCATTTTCCAGGCTGTAATCAAAAAAGGACATCTAATACAAAATAATATTGAATGTCAGCTGTAATGGAAAAATAAAAATTTAAAAATAGCTTTCAGTTCCAGTTACTTCTTTATACCAATGACATACATTTAACTTCTTAAAAAAAACTAAAATAAAAAAAGAACACATGCTTTTAAACTTAGTGTAAATTAATTAATGTCATGAGTTTTTAGGTTCTGTCAACTTCACTTTTTCCTTCTCTACACTGTAGGAGTATTCATTCATCATACACTTACTAAGTAAGCATTTACTGCTGCTGTCTAGTCTCCAGGGACAGATCATACTAGTAGATCTGCTCTTCCAGTTTGCACCAAGCCAGTTTCTGCATATGAATTATAAACTCGTTTCATGCTCCTGGTTTGTTTGCTGTGAGGATTACTCAAGATAGTGGAACCAGAACTTCCATGCAGGTTAAGTTCCAGAGGCAGCACACAAGTTCAGTATGTGAAACGCGTGGGGATGGCGAAGTTCCACTCAGTTGTCTCATCTTAGCCAAATTGCTTAATCTTGCTGATCCTCATTTTTCTCAACTGCAAACTTTATGAATCATTGCGCGCTGTTTTTTTATTGTTGCTGCATGAAAATGTTCTCAAATTTGCAAAAGAAAGAGAAAGAAAATGGCCTTTTTAACTCAGCTGACTGCTGCCCTCCGATGCTTGGCTCACAAAGCAAAATGCTACTTTAGTTGTGCTGCTCTTGTGATTCATTTAACAGGAGCAAATGTGCTGAACAGAAAGGAAAGATGAGCAAACGCACAGCTCAGCTGTAAACTGGGAGATGGTCTCCAGCAGAAAAGCTGGGATAATGCTACAGGCAGGCTGCCCTGGGGGAGGGGAGAAGAGGCGTCACCTCCTCCTGGATGCATGGATTCAGAGTCAGTGCTTGACTCTTTGAGGGCCCCTCGTGGTGGCACTATCACTGATCCCCTGAGCACTCCACAGCATAGGCAGGCGGACTAGTCATTGGCAAATAAAATTATTAGACACAGCCAACTCACCCCCCAGGGCTAGCCTCAGAGAAAAATAAAGCAACAGGAAAGGGTTTATCTTCTTACTGTTACTCAGTCTTTCTGTTTGTGTGATTTTTTTTTTTCTTTTTAAAGAAAATGGCATGTTCTTTTTAAAAATATATTTTTATTGATTTCAGAGAGGAAGGGAGAGAGGGAGAGAGAGAAACATCATTGGTTGGCTGCCTCCTGCATGACCCACACTGGAGATCAAGGCTGCAACCCACGCATGTGCCCCAAGCGGGAATTGTGGCCTCCGGGTTCATAGGTCAACGCTCAGCCACTGAGCCACGCGGGCTGGGCCCTGTGATGTTTTTCTTTAGCACCTTCTCTAAGAGGCTGGCTTCCTGGGGTCCAAGAGGTGGGATTACAGACCTTTAGGCTAAACTCCTACTGTAATTTTGCACGCAACCTACCCAGAATGAAAGCCACATTCCTCAGGTCGTGCTTCAATATTCAAATCCTCTGAGTCATATAATTAAATAAAAACTGGCATTAAAACTGGTTTCTCAGCCACAAGGATTGGGTAGAGTTGTGCCAAAAAGCTTACATCACTGGACTGGAGGTCAATTTATAGCTATTTTCATCCATTTGCATTTAATCGGCCCATAATTGCTGACTCTAGTTCAGGCAAGGGCCTTCCTGCCTGCTCAGTCAGCAAGGACAGTGCTGCTGATGAGGGGCAGCAACTAAGTGAAAAGTTTGGGTTCCATGTGCCACGGGTCATTTTTCACCTTGAAGTTTTTGGTTGGGTAGTAAGTCAATGACATAGACAAAAAAGGTTATTCTGATGCCGTGGGCTTAAAGGAATCCTCCCTTTTTCCATAAGAGATGTCTGTTCCGGCCTCAGCGACCTGGTTCAGGCCCCCATTCTGCTATTTACAGTGTATTCACATCTTCAGAGGGATCATGGTTCTAAAAGAATTGCATCATGATCATAGTTAACTTTGAAAAATCCCAGTAAGACAATACCTTGCAGGTGGTTGGATTCTAGAGTCAGCTGATAGGTGTGTATCAAAACTGGCTCCAGCAGCCTGGGTTGAAGAGACTGGGGAAAATTATTTCATGTCTCTGAGCTTCATTTCCCCATCCATGAACAGAGGTATTAACAGAACCTACCTCATAGGGGCATAGGAAGTCTGAAATGACATGATGAATGTGCAGGGCCATGCATGTCATCAGCACAATAAATCATAGACACCAGTGTTAACAGATCGTTAGGAGCTAATTAAGCTCCCTTGATTGGCTGTGGGGATACGGATACAATGGCTGAACTCTTTCAGTTTTGTGAATAAGGGACCTGAGTCAGTGTCATAGGAGTTACAGGAATAGCTGATAAAGCCAGTAATGTTTATAGTGTATACTATAGTGGTCACGAACATAAACAATGGACAGTGGAGCCACACAGGCTGCTCAGTTCTGTCATTTACTAGCTCCATAAGCTTAGACCAGTTAGTCAGTTGCTTTGTGCCTCTGGATTCTCAACTATAAAATGTATGTAATGATAGAATCTGCCTCATAAGATTATTGTAAGGATTAAAAAAAGGTAATATGTCCAAAGCATTTAAACAATGCCTGGCACATGGTGAGCCACATTGTCATCATCACCACCAATGTGATGATGATTATTCCGGGCTCTTTACTTGGAAGCACCACGAGTGTTGGTAGTATCAGTAGCAAAATAACTAGTCTGACATCGAGGGAAGAAATGGACCTAGCACTGCAAGATCAGTCAACATGAAATGGGATTGGAAAGGGATGTTGAGGAAGACGATGGGAAAGGTCTCGGTGAACTGAAGAGGATATGCTGCTCCAGGTGATAGGACAAGACATTGAGACCAGGGCCAGAGAAGAAGCAAAACAAAATGACTTACAGGGAAAACTAAGGCATAGAACATTGATAGTAGACTAGTGATGATTCCCCTGTAGGAAGTCTGTAATTCTTTGAGTTGCTCCTTAGAGTGTCTAAGGGCTAGACGCTGAAGAGACCACGATCATGGGCCTCCCTTTGTATTATTATGCATGAGACACAAAGATACCAAGGACGTTCAGAGGCCTCGTAAGTGAGCACTGCAGGGCCATCGTGTGGATGTCACTAAGCAAATTTAATTCAAGAAATTATTTTTTAGAGAATGCAATAAAGACTGGAAACTTGTGGTTTCAAAAAGAGTAGATGGGGAAATGTTGAACAGACATACTATAAAGAAAAAATAAGGAACAATTATTTTTATCAGCCATATTCATTTAGGGAGGGGACTATGCATTCCACAGGGTTAGATCTGGGATTGAGTGAGGGTTTTTCAAGTTCACCTTTTCATTATGTGTGTGACCTGGAGTAAGTCCTTTCTTTACCTTTCTCATTATGGGCCTAAATCTGGAGTTTGACAAAATTCAGAGCTCTCCTATATGCCTTTTGGCTGAACAATTTCAGGCAAGTTATTTAAACACAAACCTTAGTTTCTTGTGTGAAAGTTAGAGATGATAATAAATACTTCATAGATTGTTTTGAGACTTATATTAGACTAGGGGCTCGTTGCACAAAAATTTGTGCACTCAGGAGGTCCATCAGCCCGACCTGTGCCCTCTTGCTGTCTGGGATCCCTCTGGGGATGTCCACCTGCTGGTGTGCCTGGTCAGCCTGGGTGAGGGGCTGATGGCTGTTTGCAGGTTGGCCAAGCCCCTCAGTGTGGATTCTCACCCCATTGGAGTGTGGCCAGCCTGGGTGATGGGCTGAGGGCCATTTTCAGGCTGCCCACAGTTCCTTCAGGTTTTGGGTCCCTACTGGGATACCTGGCCAGCCTGGGTGAGGGGCTTATGGCTGTTTGCAGGCTGGCCAAGCCCCCCAGTGGGATCCCTCACCCCATTGGGGTGTGGCCAGCCTGGGTGCAGGCCTGAGAGCCATTTTCCGACTTTCAGGCTGCCCACAGTCCCTTCAGGTTTTGGGTTACTACTGGGGTAACTGGCCAGCCTGGGTGAGGGGCTGATGGCTGTTTGCAGGCTGGCTAAGCCCCCCAGTGGGGTCCCTTACCCCATTGGGGTGTGGCCAGCGTGGGTAACGGGCTGAGGGGTGTTTTCAGACTTTCAGGCTGCCCACAGCTCCCATTGACCCAATGTCCCGGCAAGGCTGGCTGGAAGCAGGTTTCTGGGGTTTGTTTATCTTCTATAATTGATACACTATTCCTTTAAGCTGGGGCCTAGACAGTTAACAAAACCTCCTGTCTGCTTCAGTTCTGGCTTCTATAATGAAACAATGTTTCCCTTAGAAGTCAGCCCTGGCCTGCTGTTTGCTTCAGCTCCCAAGAAGAGCTAGGTCAATCCACCTAGCTCATTTGCATATGTTGCAAATATGTTGTTCCCTGGAGCGGAGAGAAGCCCAGGCGGCCCGCAAACAGTTTCACTCCTGCTGCAACAGAAACTGCCTGTTTACTCAGCTCCCTGAGTGCCGGCCTCCATGTTGGCTGGGTTAATTTGCATACAGTTGCTCTGATTGGCTGGTGGGCGTGGCTTAGGCATCCCGAAGGGATGGTCAAATTGCATATTATGCTTTTATTATATAGGATAATCCATGTTAAGGTTTTAGCACAATGCCTGACACATAGGAAGCACTTAATAAATAGAAGCTCCCTGAATTATCCTATATAATAAGAGGTTAAAATGCAAATAAACCAAATTGCAGAACAACTGAACTACGCATTGCTATGATGTGCGCTGACCACCAGGGGACACATGTGGAACATGGCAGGCCATCTGCAGCAGGTGCCAAAGCACAGAACATGGTGGGCATCGGCCTCAGTGGTGGGATGGTGGAGCTCATGAGTGGGGGTGCCAGACCAAGGCGGGGCACCAGTTGCTGTCATGGGGGCGAGCCTCTGGTGGTTACTGAAAATTCTTTGCTCCCACACACTGCAGTCCTACCTGGCACTTGCACCTGCTGCTGGCACCAACCCCGCTCATACCCTCAGCTGGCACCAGAGCCACTGCTTGCACCCACTGCTGGTGCCGGTCCCAATTGCTCGGTGCTATTAGTGGGTACAAGTGGTGGCTGCCGGCTCTGATTGCCCATGAGGGCTCCACCACCTCCTCCTGCTCCTGAGGGGCAATTAGGGCAGCAGCTGCTGCTCACACCCGCTGCTGGTACTGGCCCCCGTTGCTCTGTACCATCAGTGTGTGCAAGCATTGGCAGCAGGAGTGGGGCTGCCGGCAGACAGGATAGGGGGCCGTAGTGGGAGGGGCTGGGCCAGGGTGTAGAGGATGGGCTGAGACCTGCCCTTGTGCCTACCATAGCCTCTCGGCCCACAGTTCCTTTCAGGGTGCATGAATTCATGCACTGGGCCCCTAGTTACCTATAAAAATAAATGAATGGACTAAGTGGTCTTCAGCATCTGCAGCTACTCATGTTTCCTCTAGACTCAACTCCATATTTTTACAGCCTCCCCAACTTGGACATCTCTTTTCAATCTCCACCTGTAACAAAGGAAGCAATAAGATGACCAGTGAGGCAACAGAGATGAGTGTGAAGATGTGGTGATGTGGGCAAGGGAGGGAGGAATAGGGCTCAGTCCTCCTACAGCCACCCCCAAGACTTGGATATTGAGCCCAAGCATTTGACCCCCACGGGATACAGGATGAATGTGTTTTTTATAGGGAGATTGGTCAATCCACCTAGCTCATTTCTTTACCTTTAATGAATAAAACACAGAAACTGTCAGACTGCTTGTGCCTGGTGAATGGAATAATATGCATGAATGAGTTTTGTAAACAGCACAGGTCAGATGTTGCTGTTTTTGCTGCTGTTGCTATAACTGATAAACACCTTCTTTAAAAACCCAAAGGATATGGGCTCTTTGTCTCCTTTCTTTAAGCTGGACACTAGCTGTTTGCATTAAACTGACCATTAGGCTTGAGGAATGTCTATCTTATCTATAGCTTCTCAAAGAAAAAAGAATCCTTCCCAAAGGCAGTATAAACTAGAGATTAATAGTACAAGTTCTCGGGTTTCTGGATTCATTCCTTGATCTGCCACTTTCTGGTTACTAGTATGTGTGGTCTTGGGCAAGAAGTTGCTTTAACTTCAAGCTTCAATTCCCCCTTCTTTAAAATGGGAATAATGCAAAAAAAAATAAAAAAATAAAAAATAAAAATGGAATAATGCCCTGGCTAATGTGCTCAGTGGTTAGAGCATCAGATTGCACATGGAAGGGTCACAGGTTTGATGCCCATTCAAGGTCATGTACCTGGGTTGCAGGTTCAGTTCCTGACCATGGTCAAAGTGCATGTGGGAAGTAACCAATTGATGTGTGTCTCTCACATCAATGTTTCTCTCTCTCTCTCTCTCTCTCTCTCTCTCTCTCTCTCTCTCTCTCTCTCTTCCTCCTCCTCCTCCTCTTCCTTATCTTCCTCCTCCTCTTCCCCTCTCCTTTCTTCCACCTTCTCTGAAAAGCAATGGGGGGAAAATATCCTCAAATGAGGATTAACAAAAAATAAAATAGGGATAATGATTATATATACACAGAAGGATGCTATGAAAATTAAAGGAAGTGATGAATGTAAGGTCTTGGCATAGTGCCTGGAATGGAGGTATCCTATAAGGGTTGGCTATTACCATTATTAAAATAATAGAAGAAATAATATAGGCAGTGTTACCTATATTTAAAATATTTAAACATTATCTACAAATATAGACAATATTTTCTATCTCTAACAAAGTCTTCATCAAAAGGATGAGTAGTGCAGGAAAGTGGCAAAGAAAAGGATGCGATGAAGCAACTCAGCTACATTGAATCTGTATATTATGGTCATTTCTCAAAATCTTAAAACCTGCAATACCTCTGGCCCCTGGGATCAAAAATTCCATTTAAAATTAGTCCAAGCATCATACTAATGCTTTTATTTGAAATTTTGTAACCAGAGCTTTCCTATCACTGATCCTAGGGAGAAAGGAAGTACTGAGTAGTCAGGACCTCCTATTGGAGCAGCTGTAACAAGATGTGTCATCATACTAAAACCTAAATCTGGGCAGTTCCAGGAAGCCTGCAGATAATTATCAGACCTGCTCTGTTCATTCACCCCCAAAAGTGGCATCTCTTCAGTGACCAATGGGTTTTTGGAATAGAGAGGAAATTTTCAAATACGAGAGTCAATGAAATAATTAGATCAATATTGCCTCTACCAGGGGCTGGAAAACATTTCCTGTTTGCGCCAGATAGTAAATATTTTAGGTGTTGTGAAGCCATATAGTCTCTTTCCCATCTACTCAGCTCTACTGTTGTAGTGCGAAAGCAGCCATAGACAACATGTAAGTGAATGGGCGCGCCTGTGTACTAGTAACTTTTGATTTACAAAACAGGTGGCTGGCTGGATTGGCCCACGGGGCATAATTTGCTGAGCCTTAGCCTGTACAAGGGACTTCATGCAATGACTCAAGTTGTCGGAATGACTCGAACTAAAGCTCAGATAAATCAAACCTGATGCCAAAGTGTGTGTTGACTAGAGATTAGCTGGCCTAACACATGGGACTTCAGACCGAAAATGAAGAGAGAGGCATATAAAATGCTTAAGTTGAAATAGAGAAACTTAGCTTCTGTAGAAGAAAATAAGAATAACATGGAAAAAATTACAACATAAATGACTCAGTAATTCACATTGGAAACTGGGTAGGGCTCTGAAACATTATTCTCAGCCTTATTTTTCTGTATTCTAAGGCAGCAATTTTCAACCAGTGTGCCGCAAGCATTTTTAAAACATGTAATACCTGGCTATTTAGTCAGGGGCACTGACCTCTTTTCCTTTAGATTGTTAAATTTTAAAAAATGACATCAGCCAATACAATTGCCATCCAGTGTGAATGAATCAAAATTAAACCTATTTTTATCATTTCAGCAAAAAATACATATTTTGTGTGTGCTGCAGAATTTCAGTGATTAGTTTGTGTGTCATGAGATGAAAAGGGTTCTAAGGTTCAGAGCATGATTAATAACTCAGCGAGCACACATTTCTGTTTGCTGGGGACTGTCCTAGTGTACCCGATGTACCTGCGTAATTATCAATAGTATCGCTTTTTAAAGAAGTGGCCTAGCCCCGGCCGTTATGGCTTAGTGTCAAACATCGACCTATGAACCAGGAGGTCACAGTTCAATTACCGGTCAAGGCACATGCCCGGATTGTGGGCTTGATCCCCAGTGGGGGGCATGCAAGGAGGCAGCCAATGAATGGTTCTCTCTCATCATTAATGTTTCTATTTCTACCTCTTCCTTCTTCTCTGAAATCAATAAAAATAATTTTTTTTAAAAAATGGTCCTTTCCACCCAGTTTCAAAGGGCAGTGTGCCAAGTCCAGTGGTACATTCCATTTATTATTTAAGTTATAAATCTCAGATAAATACAAATGTAAACCTTAAGTGAACATAGTCAATATTAGGGTTGTTTTATAATCTGAAGCATCACATTTACCTTGGATGTAGGCACTTGATTCTTCCTGAGTTTGCTTCTGTTCTGTGGTGAGCCCATTTGTCTGCTTTCTGTGAAAGGTCTAGCTGACTCTTCTCCGTGTGGGCGCTCTGCATCGAGTTCAGTATCACATTAATTCTGAACAATTCACATACAAATAGGCAGTTTAACCTCACATATTTCCCCAAGGCCTGAGGAGGTTGACGCAAATATAAACAGGCTTGGAAGAGCTGGTGAAATTTTCAGCTGAGACTTTAAAGAAATTCTTTTCTCCCCGGGACTTTCTGGCAATGGCTGTAATCCAGCTCAGGTGCTCCAGCGCTGTGTATACTTTTATTTTCCCTCCTTGATTCAGGCTCTCTGACATCCCCAGCTGTTTGAATTACACACCACATGGATATACAGGGTGGACGATGCTAGTCCATCAGGTTGCATCAATCGCTTCTTAGATCCCTTTTCTGGTTCTATTATTCTGTGACTGCTGAGGAACCCATTGTTGTTGTGTGTGTTTTTCCATTAGAAGCTCACACACAGACATTTTTAAAGAGCATGTTGTTTTGAATGAATCAAGATAAAAATTAAAGCGAAAAATAATTTGAAGGGGAAAGATAACATGAAGTGTGACAGAGATATTATACTGGTAATATATCAAACCAAAGAGAATTTTTTGTCAATAATGGCAACCAATATGAAACCAATATATATCAAGCATCTACTATGTCCCAAGCACTGTATGTATTGTATAATTATGATGAGGGTGATGATGATGCCAGAAATAGCAGCTATATGCTCAGGACTTATGACCACACAAATGAGGGAGACATGGCCCTGCCCTCCTAAAAACTTATGAGCCATCAGGAAAAGCAGACATTGAACCAATAATTCCAAGTGTTATCTACTCTGTGAAATTGTAGGGTACAATGGGAGTCAGGGCAGACTCCTCTGAAGAGTGACTTTAAGAACTAGCTACACAAAGGGAAAGTAAAGTTAAGTTCCTATGGCATTTTGTCAACATTATAATGAAACCAGAGGCCCGGTGCACAAAAATTTGTGCACTTGGGGGGGTTCCCTCAGCCCGGCCTGTGCCCTCTTGCAGTCTGGGACCCTTTGGGGATGTCCACCTGCTGGCTTACGCCTGCTCCCCAGGGTATTGGGCCTAAGCTGGCAGTCAGACATCCCTCTGTCAGCCCAGGAGCCCTCAGGGGATGTTCACTTGTCAGCAGGGAGCAGGCCTAAGCTGCAGTCGGACATCCTTAGCGCTGCTGAGGAGGTGGGAGAGGCTCCCACTATCATCGCTGTACTGGCAGCCATCAGCCTGGCTTGTGGCTGAGCAGAGCTCCCCCTGTGGGAACATAATGATCACCAGGGGGCAGCTCCTGCATTGAGTGTCTGCCCCCTGGTGGTCAGTGTGTGTCATAGTGGCCAGTCATTCTGCTATCAGGGTTAATTTGCATATTATCCTTTTATTATAATGAAATGACATTGAATGAAATATTATTTGAGGACCTACTATATAGCATAAAGACAGATGAGCATGAAAGAGATACAGCCTCTACTTTGGATCAAGTACACAGTATTTCAATCTCAGGCTGCAAAGTTTTAAGTTGGTCTTTGTCTAGTTCTAACCAAGGAGGAGCACAATTTATTACCTTATAGTATTTTGTCTGATAGGCACTTTATAATAACGAGATTTATTCTTCGTGCCAGTTTACAGAGCTTCTAAAAAATTGTCATGGGTTCTCAATATAAAGCAGAAAATTGTTTTTGTATTTTCTGTTTTTGTTTCCATCTCTTTGCTTCTGAAGATAGAACAGTTACTGAAGTGAAAGCTGGGATATGAAAGAGCATCTCCCTCACATGTCTGCATATTTCTATATGCATATTTATGCCTGTGTGCGGCATAGAATTCTACATTATTAGATTTCAAAGAGTGATGGAAAAAGAAAATTTTGGGAACAATTCTAAGACTAATTTATATTAAAGACATTTCTTTTTCTCCTTCGTAGCTCCATCATCCATCCCAGGGCTTCCGCTTTGGAACTGTCCGGGAAAGCAGTGCTGAAGATTATGTGAGGCAAAGCTTCCCCGAGATGCATGAGTATATGAGAAGGTACAGTGTACCAGCCACCCCCAATGGAGTGGAGTATCTGAAGTGAGTGTCAGCCTCTTGGGGCCAAAACGTTCTCACTGAGGCCGTGTTTGTTGTTGTTGTTGTTTTACATGACAGTTCAATATACCTACTGTGTGTTCAGTAATATCTCACACTGTGTGAGATCCAAGAGACAGTATGAAATAGTTTGCATTTATTTATGGGACTAAGATTACTGCATAGTCCCAAGTTAGCAGTAGCTTTGCTCTAAGTGCCAGATGGTGGGGGAAGCAAATGGTGGCCTGACTTCACTTGAGAAAACAATGATGCAGAAATGATAAAACACTCAGGGAATGTGGCCAGAAGATAAAGTGTCCCAAAGCACCCATTTCCCTCACAGTGAATCTCTAAGTCCATGGACTCTCTCCTCTTTTCACAAGGAAGAGGGATTTATCCTAGAGATTTCCTGTAGATGGGAAATAAGATAAAAAAGCAATGATCCCATGCCTGCATCCTTCCCATAGGAATCTGTGAGAAGCAATCAAGAGCAATGCCATTGCCATGGCAGATTACTGGAGCCTGTAGTTCAGTGAGGCAGAATGCAAAGGAGGGTTAGTAGGGATGGATCCGCTCATCTAGTCAGCCTGGAAGAGGGGAAGGAATAGCTCTCAGTAAGCACCCAGCATGAGAGTGAGTAGTCCTCTCCCTCCTGCCTAATGGTCCCAGGACAATGACATGTGGTCAATCCTTCAGTCCCGAGAATTGCACAGCATCAGGAAACTGGTTTCTCTATGGTTGACTGCAGTAAACTTCCCAAATTCTTTTTTAAGAAAGAAGGAAAATAAATAACTTCATGGGACAGAATGGCTGGCTCTGTGTTTCTCAAGATCCCTAGTAATAGGCCCCTAAAATAATCTTATGAACTTTAAACTAGAGTCTAGAGAGGAAGCCCAATGCTCTCAAATTTGTGACGTTGTATATGATGCTCAAATACTATGAAATGGTACTTTTTAAAAATATATATATATTTTTTTATTGATTTTTTTACAGAGAGGAAGAGAGAGGGATAGAGAGTTAGAAACATCGAGGAAAGAGAAACACCCATCAGCTGCCTCCTGCACACTCCCAATTGGGGATGTGCCCACAACCAAGGTACATGCCCTTGACCGGAATCAAACCTGGGACCCTTGAGTCCACAGGCCAACGCTCTATCCACTGAGCCAAACTGGTCAGGGCTGAAATGGTACTTTTAATTTTCCAAAACCTTAGAGTCCCTCTAAGACACAGAGTTAAGTGCTCCTTGGCCTCCCCCCTCTTCTTCTGTATTCTCTTCTGCGGGGAAACTCGTGGCTGAGAGAGAGAATAAGATGTCAGGGAGATAATAGTGGCTCCCAACTAGGTATCACTGGCTGACAAATGGGTGTGATGCGCCACTGGTGCTCTCCCCAGCTCCACCTCACTCAGGGCATTCGTTTACTCTGGAAGCTTCACCTGAGAATGCCCCAGTGCTCAGAGTTGACCCCACTCAGGCCTGGAGAGAAAAAAATAGGTAGAAAAGCAGGTACAGATGAAGAAGTTGAGGCCCAGAAGAAGCAACTTGCCCGTGGCAATACAGCTAGCAAGTGGAAGACTCAGGACTAGAATCACATCTCTAGAATCCAATCACAACTGTAGGCTGGTCTAGGAACCATAACAGAAAAGTAGGTCCTGGATGGTCCAAGAGTGGTCCGTGTTCCAGCAGCATCCGTGTTCCCATTAGCATCTGGGAGATGTGAGAAATGCACCATCTCAGGACTCAGCCCAGAATCTGCTGGACAATCTTCGAGTCTAGGACTATCTTTTTCTTTAACAAGCTGCCCCAGTGATGCACTGATCGAAGTGAAGTTGGAATAGAGGCAGAGCGTGTCATTAATGCCTTCTCACTTCTAACCTCTGGGCTTCTGTCCCCATTTGTGGCCTAGTCACCACTCCACGCAGTTCATCCTCATGTTACCTACCTGATGTCCCAGAGCCCTGACCTGCAGGGCACAACCCTTGGAGTCCTCTGTACAGGAAAGGTTCCTCCTGTGTTAAACCTGCCCCTCCCCCTCCTATCAAAATTCCCCTGGGCTTAGTCCTACTCACTTAGGGCCCTACTTTCTAAGATGATGCTTTTCTAAAAAAAGTAATCCCTATTTACAGTATTGATTTCTTTTAGTATGTTTATACATGACTGTGTTTTGTGTTTTATGCATTATGAAATGAATGTTCAGAAAGAGCACGAGTCTATGGTGAGAGAAACCACTGCAGGCTCTACCAACTCTAAGGATGATCCAGGCAGACGAGAAGCTGCTTAGACCTGGCTCACACCCAGCCACTTCCTCACAAGTGGCTCAGGGCTCCGTGAGAGTCTCTGAGCTGATTGCTGCTTGCCTCCCTATGTAACGGAGACCTGTCATAGCTGGCCACACTTTGCAGTGAGAAATCAGTAATTATTTAACGATACCACTGAGAATGGGCCTCATGAATTACTTGTTAGGAAAACTGAGCCCCAATTTTTATTTCAACCACAAATATTTGCAGAGTATTGGTAAATGGTGACTTGTTGCTCTATAGCTCCCAAGGCAAATTCTGCTAATATAGTGGTAAAACTTTGGAGAAATACCTTGCAATTCCACTTTTTTATTTTATTGCCAAGATCCCATTAAGGTTCCTCATCACCACTTCTTAGGAGAGCCCTTTCTGAAGCTTCCCACGGCTGTAGAGCTAGGAAGTAATCTTCATTTGGGGTAAAGTTAAACATGAGCCTCATTGTACCTTAAATCCAACACCCCGTGGAAAAGGGGATGGATTGTCAATTGGTGTTTTTGCCTCCTGGAAGAGGAGGAGAAGGAAGCAATGGTCACTGGCACCAGCAAGGAACTTGACCTACTTACTATGTGTCCACGTGTGCCCCAGACAAAGCCCTCTGTGTAAAGGTGTACATCTGCCCGATGATGAATCTGAGAGGGTAGGACTGGTTTTCTCTATTAGACCTTGATGGGCCCTGGCCATGTGCTCTGTATTGAATTCCAACAGCCTCATTTTTGGCTCTAGGTGAGGAATGACTGAGCCCAGATGGGGCAGAGACGAGTTGTTTTTGCCCAGCTGTTTGGACAATCCTGAGAGTCGGAAAGCCTTTCTTAGATGGATGGACATCCACATCTTTCCACAGAGGATTTGAAGAGACTGAGAACAGGGGTCACTGCGTGCCCCTCAAACAATTCTCTTGGAAACTCCCCTTTCCTCTCCCTCCCCCGCTTTGTAAGTGGGAGCTCCCCTGGACCATCTCTGCGCCTGGGTCCAAAAACTGGGGAGATGCACAAGGAGGCATCTGTCGGCATCTTAGTCCCAGCCCACGGCCGACTCACTGACACTATCGAGAGACACCTGCTTAAATGATTCTTGCCAGAGCTACTTCCTGGGATGAGAATGAGACATAAATCTCTGGAGATAAAGTAATAAAACAGATTTCTAAGATCTATCACAGATGATTCCCCTTGCATTTATGGAAAGCTAGCCTATAGACTTTAAAGAGTCCTTAACTCCCATTCCCCCAGGAGTGCTTTATCTCTTATTTGCATTTCCTTATATCTCCTCCCAAATGTGAAAGAATGCCTGGTCTCTGAAAAATAGGATGGTGATCATGACAGAAAGAAATAAGAATATCCACATGCGGATAATAAACCCACCTAGCTCCCAACACTTACTCGCTATGTAACCTGGATCAAGTGACTTTGACTCTCTGAGTCTCCATGTCCTCCTCTGTTAAAACGGGATAGTACCACCCACCTTGTGATCTCACATGAGCGACGAAATGTATGGTGAATAATAAATACAATGCCCAGCACGGAAAAGGTCCTCAGTCAGTGTAAGAGAAATGAACCTTCTCGCTCAATCCAGAGTCACTCTGGCTCTTTTGTTGGCTCTAGAAGTAATGAAGGACTGGTGGGTAAACCCGTTGGAAAGAGGTCATGCTCTCTCATAAGAGAGGCTCTTTCCCCTGGTCTCTTCTCTGCAGGTCAGTGAGAAGCCAACAAGGCTGAGTCAGCAGCTAGCTAGCTTTTGCTGCCCCTCGTGTCCAGGTTTCTGTCCCCTAGACAAAAGCCAGCCATCAGCCTTAGCGCTTCCTGTTCATTAAGGAATCATTTTTCACTTTTCTTCTCTTGGTCTTAAATGTAGGAATGATCCAGAGAAGCTAGACGCCTTCATCATGGACAAAGCCCTTCTGGATTATGAAGTGTCAATAGATGCTGACTGCAAACTTCTTACTGTGGGGAAGCCATTTGCCATAGAAGGTATTAATCAGTCACTCTCAATTCACTCTTAGTCAGGATGTGCTCATTTTGCCAACCTAGCAAGTCACAAATGCCAAAGTCAGAGGCAAAATGCTATTCATCTTCCCTTGTGTGCATTTTCAACGCATAAGCACTTAGCTATTAAGTTGCTGAAGTTGGGAATTTATTTTTCACCTACTCCACAAACATGTATTTACCCACTGTTGGGAAGAGGGGGAAAAAAAAAAAAAGAAAACATTGTCGTTACTCAAATGATGTTGCTGCTGCTATCTGGGAGTGGTGGCGTAGTTTTAAATTAATCTTCATTTTCCAATGACCAAATCCTGTGATGAATCTGATGCAAAAAAAACTGGAATGATTGCCTTTTACCCCAGGAAGGACCCCAATGTTGCTCTAACCTAATCTACTCACTTTATACACAGGAAAGCCTGGGGACGTTACATCACTTTTTCATAATCACACAGTTAGGTGATAATACTGGAACTAGAATCCCAACCTCCTGGGTCCTAAATAAATGTTTTTCCTACTAGTCGGAAAATAAATAGAAAAAAAAATCTCATTCTGTAGCTTGGTAAACTTTAAGAGTACTAAACAAAACCTTGTTTGGGACCTCCAGTTTGCCTTTCTCCCCACTGGCAGCAAACTTTTGCTTCCAAGTTGATCAACCAATCAGTCAAACTCCAGGACCAAAGACGGATTGCTTTGTCAGTAGCTCCTTTCATTCTGGACAACAGTTGATATATGGAGCTGGTAGTTTGAACCAGCAAATTTCATGTCTCCCAACCCCCAGCTTCCCTCCCCTGACAGTATACCCTGACCCTCAAGACAGCCGTGTTCACTTGTCAGAAAACACTTCAACTTGAAACAGTCCCAGGGCAGGTGTCCAAGTCCTGTTGCCATAAAACTGTACTTTCCTGTATGTTAACTAGTGCAGCGAGAGTATTTTGACTCCAGTTTTCCAGCTATAGCTGGTCTCTGTCTCCCCTAAACACATCAGCAAATTTTGTACTTAAGTCTTTGCTTTTGTGATGAATGAGAATATAACAGCTGATGCTATTTCTTCGTGCCTTCTCCTCAAAAAAAAAAAAAAAAATCAATCTCCTCTCCAGGCAAAGTGACCTCCACCTGAACCAGGGATAGAATTCAGGAAGAGAGAGATTACATGGTAGTGGTCTTCTATTAAGGCTGCGGTCTGAGCCTGGACAGCATGGCTCAGCGGTTAAGCATGGACCTATGAACCAGGAGGTCACAGTTCGATTCCTGGTCAGGGCACATGCCCAGATTGCAGACTCCATCTCCCAAGTGGAGTGTGCAGGGAGCAGCCAATCAATGATTCTCTCTCATCGTTGATGCTTCTATCTCTCTCTCCCTCTCCTTTGCTCTCTGAAATCAATAATATAGCTTAAAAAAAAAAAAAGGCTGCAGTCTGAGATAGCAAAATCACAAAAAGAAAAGAAAAATAAGAAAGTTTTAAAACCCAAAGAGCTTTTATTATGTAACCCCATTTTGATGTAGCAATGGAAAATCCCTATTTGCGTGTGTGTGGATTCTGCAGAGATAGAAGGGAGGCTACTTTCTGTCCTAGATTCACTGGGTAATTGAGGTCCCTTCTGCCATTAGCAGCTACTAAACAACGAACCACTGATTGGGGGCATAAGAATGACGGACTCCATTTCCCACCTTTGTCTTCAGAGAGCAACCCTGCCTTGTCAGAAGGCTGTGGTAAGATGGCTTGTTTGCCTCTGCTGGACCCCAGTGCCAGATGCCACACGATTAACTCCCGCTGACTCCCTGTTCACATTTCCATCTGTGCGCCTGAGACTTCTCCTCTTGCCATTCTCATCATCTCCACACACCACAGTGTCTTCGAAGGGGATAAGCACAAAAATGGCCCATGGAAGAGCTCTCCCTGCAAGAGAGCAGAAAGGCTACAGACTTGAACAAAGAGAGCATTCTCATCATCTAAGATCTTGGTTTATTGGGGGGAGGGGGGAGGGGGCGGGGAACCATTGCTGACTTATTCTGGATGAGGTGCAAATCAGAAAATTTAATTCAATACTGCCCCTGGCAACAATTTCACAACCTAAAGACAGAACTTGGCAAAACACAAAACAGAAGTTACTTCTAAGTTATAATCAGCAATGATGAAGATACATACTAGGGAAAGGCTTGATTGCTGCTCTTTGAAAAAGCATGTTAATGTATAGATCTTTAGGAAATATCTCTCTCTCTCTCTCTCTCTCTCTCTCTCTCTCTCCCTCCCTCCCCCTCTTCGTCTCCCTCTCCCTCTCTCTCTCTCTCTCTCTCTCTCTCTCTCTCTCTCTCTCTCTCTCTCTCTCTCTCTCGTATCTTCATTGTTGAAAGTATTACAGATTCCCCTTCTTTTTCCTTGTTGACCCCTCTCCACGCCACACCCCCTACCACAGGCCTACTGCAGGGAACCTTTCTCTCCCAATGAAATTTCAAAAAATATTACCTGCTTTCCTTTAACAACATTTGGGTTTCTGGAACTTATGAAAATGTAGACTTTATTATTAATTCATTAGACTTTCTAGGCATAAAAATATCAAAGCAATTTATGGACAATTTTTATTTATAGGACTGTTGCATATGTCTGGTTCCTTTCACAGGATCTAGGCATATAGCAGTTGTGTGATAAATGATGTATTACCCATTACATAACTCATTAGGTTAGATTTGAAATAAGCACTTAATTCAGTCGCTAATGTAGTTATCCAAAGAACCCTGATGTTCTGCATATACTTTTTCAGGTGCTTAAATGACTTTGGGAACTTAGGAGGGAAAATGGAGTACACTGATTTCTTCACACTCACTGTACATACATTCACTCTGTACAGTACTGACATCACACCACTCACTGCGACTACTGAATATACCCCCAATTTCACCATTCACCATTTATTTAGCCTTGAAAGATGAAAGATGAGGCAAATGAGAGAGAAAGTAGCGCGACGCTGAGTTTGAAACCTTTTCGTGAGTACTTAGCAGAGCAAGCCAAAACTAGGAGGAATTTGAGAGCACGTGGAAAACCTTTGGTCATTTTAAATACTGTTTACACCAGAGAAAACAAAGACATAGTGAGTGCTCCTCGGGCTGGGGAAAGGGGAAGAAAGTGTTAAGATAAATGAACACATGTCCCAAATTTGTGCCTTGGAGTTAGCTGACAATAAAGGTCAAACGAGAAAAAAGAAATGGAGCTGCACAATAATGATTTGTGACCTTTCTGCCAAAGACTTTGGCCCATTTTTTAGTTTGTTCTCTTACTCGTTTTCCACTAATTATTGAATACAGTGCTTGGAGCACCAGCTGTGAATCTGAGTGCTTGGGTTAGAGCAGAGCTGCTATTACCCCTGTGCTACATGAGGCAGGTCTCTTAATCAGGTCTTCAGGTTCCTCATCTGCATAATGGGTTTATGAATAATATATCTAGGATAGGGTTGTAAAGATTGAGTAAACTAAGACATGTAAAATATGTACAAGCACATAGTAAGTGCCCAATAAATTATTATTCACTATGTTAAGAGATTAAGGCCAATTCACATAAAATTGTCCCAGGATCGATAGCCTTCAGATACTCAGCTTCTCCCACACACACTCTCTCCACTTCGATGTGCTGGGGGTAAACGAACCTCATTTTTAGTGTCATCTTCATAGTTGAGACTATTTCAATATGTTCTCAACCACTGCCCCAGAGTAGCTAAATATGGTATTCCAAGGACTGGCTGCAAAACTGAATTAGTCTTTTCGTCTTTCTTCCTGAAGCCTTTTTTTTTAATGCTACCTGAAATCTTATTTTCAAAACATCTATTTTCCAACCACTTTTCAGGAAGTTCTCTTAGTCCATGAATTTTTAACTGTACATTTCCTAGCCAAAATATATTTCCACCACTCTTAGCTGTGTAAAGCTGATTTATCCATGGGGGGAAAAAATCAGGATTCTACTCTGAAAATTGTTCTTTTGGGCTATTAAGCTGTATGCAGTTTCCAGGGTGCCTGATGCCTTCATCTTTAGGGTTGAAGTATTTCATTTTGCTCCATCCATCAACCACAAAATAGTCAACCTCTATTTTATTGCAAAGCCATGTTTCTAATGATAATGAAAGCAGCCCAGGCTGCTAAGTTGAGTCAGCAATTTAAAAATAAGAAGTCTTTGACCAATGAACACGTCACATTCGAAAAGCAACTGATAAAGAGAAGGATGGAGATGAAACCTAACTTTTACTATTTTATGTTTCTGAATAAAATGGAATTTTATGTCTTTTAACAAATACCTCTTCTTATTGCCATGTAACTTTTTTCTATTTCTCTCCTTGATAGTTTGTTTTAATTATCTAATAATTATTATTAACTAGAGGCCCGTTGCAGGAAGATTCCTGCAAGAAGAGGGCTTCCTGCAGCCTCAGCAGGCTCCACTCCTGTGTCTGCTGCCTCAGGACACTCGCGGGGGAGCGCGGCAAGGCTGGATCTGCCACTACAGTGGGTGGGTTGTGCCTCGCCACTCGGCCCCCGCTGCCCCCTGCCCAGCCTACAGCCCCGGACACTCCAGTGGCAACGGAATGGCCCCCTCCCCCTTCCCCTTGCCCCCTGCATGGCTGACAGGCCTGGACACTCCAACAGCAGGTCTGAGGGGACTGGTGCCGCCATCTTGTGGCTATGGGCACCACCAGCTTTGCGACTGAGTGACAGTTAATTTGCATATTACTCTTTTATTAGATAGGATGTTAAAAATCATTAAAATGACAATATTCAATATATGCAGTGAAATAGAAAATTAAAAAGGACAGTAATCTATCTTTAGCGATTAACTTTGACATGATGGAGTGGAGTGATTTAAAATTTCTTATTTCCTATGTAGCAATTTTTTATGAATGTCTCTGCAACTTCAACATAGCTTTTGCCCTGGGGCAATTTTTATACTTTTGTTGTAGTGCCAAAATTCTTTTCTTAGAATATGTAGATTTATTATAAGTATTAACTTCAGATTTTTAAACTGTCTTATCGTGTATTTTTGTCACATCTTCCCAAAATACCACTGTAAGAATCAATCTCAGAATCATCCTCTCATATGGTAGCAATCTATCATTCCTGTGAACTCCACAGAGTTTTATCCGTTTTCCTCATTGCATCCTCGTCATTATATTTCACTCATATTGAATTTATGCCTCACCTATCTTTTTTCCAAAGAAAAGCCCTGTGACTTCTCACCATGTAGTGTAGTTATGTATGTGTGCCTCGTCTCCCCATGTCACCACGAGCTTCTCATGGCTAGACCAAGTGTCTGAACTCGGCAGCCTCTACAGCACTTGATGGAGTGTCTGGTACAGAATGAGCATTCAATACATGTTTGTGGGCTTAATGAATAGATGCGTAGGTGTGCAACAAATGCTTATCAAGTGAAAAATGAAAATAATTCTGCCAATACTACACGAAGGTGGGCTGAGTAATTTAAGAGGATTTGTAGGAGGAATAATAGAGTCAGGGAGCATCCTTGCTAATTTCCAATGTATCGATGGCATATCTGTCTATACACACACACACATTTACATGGACAAAATATGCCCATGGACAATATATATTTGTGTCTGGCGTTGAAAATGAGCCACCATTTTAGATGATTGTGGTTTTGTACTGAACTGCTGCCTAGTTTGGGGGATCACATCAATATGACTGTGGCAACATGGCCTGCATTGAGGGGACGGAAATAGCCAAGCATTCCCTCGACTTGGTCGCATGCTGTACTAGATACAGTGGACAGAGCACTGGCTTTAGACTCAAACAGACCCACTTTCAAATGCTAGCTTTGCCAACTATGAGCTGTGTGACCTTGGGCAGTTTACTCATTCAGTCCTTAATACTTGAGGAACACATATTCTGCTCGGGTTCACAAAGAAGTTAGACATACATTGTGGAATGGTGTCTGGCACATAGTAGGTCTCAGTATGTTCTAGTTCTTATAATTAGAATCCCAGAGTGATTTCACTGAACTGTATGCCACACTCTAGTACAAAATCTTAGTCTAGTGCATGATCTGCAAAACAGGGTAAGGTTTGTAAAAGGTTTATTATAGAACAGGACTTGGTATATAGTAAGCCCTCGATAAATATTAGATGTATTTGTTGTTGTTATTGAAAACTGTTGCCACAGGGGCTGAATATTATTGTATCTTTATAATATTTTTATGCCATAATAGTTTGTAATATATTGTGAAAAAAATACAATAATATTCAGCAACTGAGCCTAATTATCCTGACAATTAACCCACTTCCACCAGAGTTCCAATTCCTCCTACTATATGTTTGTATATACCCCAGTTCTTCAGCCTTATGGCACTTACCTCATCTATACTAATAAAAGGGTAATATGCTAATTAGACTGGGTCAACCGGACATCTTCCAGTCATCCTTCCTTCCTGACAAAGCCACAGTGGCGGGAGCCAAGGCAGAGGCAGTTAGGGGTTATCAGGCAGGCAGAGGGGTTAGGGGCAATCAGCCAGGCAGGCAGGTGAGCAGTTAGGAGCCAGTGGTCCCAGATTGTGAGAGGGATGTCCAAAGGGTCCAAGATTGGAGAGGGTACAGGCCGAGCTGAGGAACCCCACCCCCCTGCACAAATTTCGGGCACCGAGCCTCTAGTATGTAATAAAATAATCATTGTACAGTCATTGTTTAATATCTGTCTCCTTAATAGAGTGGATACACCACAACTACAGGGGCCATATCTACCTTGCTCACAGCTAAATCCCAAGCACTCAACACAGTGCCTGTTCACTCAGTGTATTTGCTCATTGAATGAACGAGTGAATCAGCAAGTCAGTGAATATTATTATACAAGTGCCTAGGATTGTGCCTGGCATGTAAATAAGTATTGAATGAATGTATGTGCAACGGAACTGTCAATAGCATTCATTATAAGAAATGTTTCTAAAGAAAACTGCTACATCCTTACAATTACTCATCACACCAAAAAAAATGTTATTTTATGATAACATCTGCAGAACAGGCTGCTCATGTAAAGCCTTTTATTCTCAGTCTTGCCTTTCCAACCAAAACTAGGCACAAAACAGGCCCCAAAATAGCTCTGTGTATGAAAAATTCTAATCATGCTCTTGACATTGTCAACATTTCCTTGACTTGCTATTGTTAAGGAACAAACAAAATTACCAGGGAAAAGAAAACATGCAGCTCTTCAAAGCTCAAAACTTTTTTCCGCATTAGTTATGTCTTTGCTTTTATTGGTTATGCACACATCTCCGACCTCATCCTTTTTTAAAGAAGGATTTGTGTAATTTATGTATCTGCAATAAAAATAGGAACAAAAACTAATCTACTTGGAAATAAATTATTAAGACACAATAATTATGGCAGGTATTTGTCACCAGTAAATATCTTGGACTCTTGACAGCCTTTTAGTTTTTATCTGTGAAAAAGAAAGTAACTATATTTTTAGTTTATCTTCCTCAATTATCTTGAGGGCAAAATATCTTTTTTTTTTTTATTCTGCTATTCAATAGCTCACGATAAAAATGCAGGTAATTAGCTCTTCCACATGGCTCATCAAAGAGATTCACAATGCAGTAACAGTTTGGAAAGCAAATAAAGTCACACAGAGTGAGGCTATAGGGTCCAAAGTACTTGACAGAGCTGACCCCAAATTCCCTCCACCAGTGTTCCTCCCTCATCCTTTCCCCTGACTCCCTCACCTTCAGTAACTACTATTCTGGATTTTTGGTTTATCATTTCCTTGATTTTTTTTTCTAAACATACTTTAATCACATACATATGACTTCCTAAAAATAGATTGTTTCATTTTGAACCTTTTTACATTTACACGATGGATTCATGCTGTAATATTCTGGAACTGGCCCTTTAACTCCATATCTTTTTTTTTTTTAATATATCTTTATCAATTTCAGAGAAGAATGGAGAGAAAGAGAGATAGAAACATCAATGATGAGATAGAATCATTGATCAGCTGCCTCCTGTACGTGTGGGGATCAAGCCCACAACAGAGCACAGGCCCCTATTGGGAATCGAACCATGACCTCCTGGTTCATAGGTCGACACTTAACCACTGAGCCACTGTGGCCAGGCTCAGTCCATATCTCATTGCTAAGAGTCATCCGTATTATTACATGTAGTTCTAATTAATATGTTTCACTCTATATAATATTCCAAGTGTGTAAATATCCCACAATTTAGTTACCATCCTCTTGTCAAAGCACTTTTAAGTTATTTGCACTTTTTGCTGTTGTGAACAGTGCCTCTCGTAGCATATCTCCTGGTGTGCTTGTGGAAGACTTTTTTGAGAAGGTACTTAAAACTGCTGGTTTTAGAGTATGTAAATGTTCACCTATACAAAATTTAATGAGTACTGGAAACATCAAACTGTTTTCCAAAGGGGTCATATCAACTTGCATGACCATGAACAACGGGTAAGTGATCTTATTGATCTGTCTTCTCCCACACTTGGCATTACCAGACTCATTTTTTTAATCATTGAAGTTAATTATAAGTTGTTATTGATATTTTAGTTATGCTATAGCATATGTTTTGTGGTCTTATTATTTAAAAATAAACAAAATAAAAGTAAAAGAGAGTCATGCGTGACCAATGATGAGACTATGTCCTAAGCCAAAGATTATAATTACAACCCACTTGTGTGTACTTCAGGCCTAGAGCAGGGATGGGGAACCTTTCTTCTGCCCAAGGCCATTTGGATATTGATAACATCGTTCCTTGGCCATGCATGTGAACATGAGCCTGCTATATTTAGTCAAACATTTCATTAACTCACCCCTAATGCCATGGCAGGGCCAGGCCAAATGATTTTGTGGGCCTAATACAGCCTTCAGGCCGGACGTCCCCACCACTGGCCTAGAGGAAGGGCTCTAGCAGAGGCGGATAGGGGATCCTAGCCCTGCTCAAGACCTCAGCGATGGCTTCTAAGAAATATCTTGAAAGGAAGCGCAGAGGCCTTGGGATACAATGCACCACCCGTATACTATACACACCCCATTCCTCACCTTTCCAGACTCATCTACTCTGAGAGGCAGCAGATCGAAGGTAATCAGACCTTAGATGCCTTTTGAGTCCTTTGAAGGCAAGATGGCGATGGCTCACCCTACCCTTGTTACCAGGCCTAAGGGCCATGTCACACGAGTGTAGCAGCAACCTCTGAAGAGCCTCTCAGGTGAAAAACTCATCTGAGACTATCTTTTCTCCTAGGATACGGCATTGGGCTCCCACCCAACTCTCCACTGACCTCCAACATATCTGAGCTTATCAGTCAATACAAGTCCCACGGGTTTATGGATGTGCTGCATGACAAGTGGTACAAGGTGGTTCCCTGTGGCAAGAGGAGTTTTGCTGTCACTGAGGTAGGGGAAAACTGCGGATAATGTTAACGCTTTGTACAGCTTTACCTTGAAGAATAGCTTTTTTTTTTCAAACTGAAAACAACCAATTCCCTTTCATAGATGTGAAACGAATACCCAGAGATCTTAAGTGATTTGCCCAAGGCATGCAGATCATCAGAACCTGCTTCTTTCATGGCAGTGCTCTGCCTTTATGATGTAATTATAAAGAAACCTGCAAAGTGAGCCAGAAATTGGATGATTAAGATAGAAAACTAAAAGGTGAACCAAGAGCCCCAAGAGCTGAGGCATTTAAAAGAGAAGCCAAATAAACCAGCACAAGGTCAGCCTGACATTTAAAAGAAGAAGAAGAAGAAAAAATCTGAAGCCAACGATAATGGCTTCAAATAGCTTGTGTTTACCAGTGACGCCCAACTATGTATTTCCACACAGACGCTTCTCCTGAGTTCCAGAACCATGTGTCTGATTTCCTGTTTGACATCCCCACGTGACTAACCTATAGGCATCTCATATTTAACTTGTCAAAAGCCGAATCCTTGTTCTTCCTGCCTCAACGTGCTCCTCCTTCCACACGTCACATCCTGGCAATAGTACCTCTGCCCATCCCATTACTGTTTCTGTAAGCTGGCGGGTGTCCTTAATGCCTCCCACATCTCACCTTCCACATCCATCTACAAGCCACATCTCTTCTTTCTATAAAATATGCCCCAAATATGCCTATTTGTTGCCATCTCCACAGTCACCACTTCGGTCTCCAAGCCATTGTCCCTCACCTGGGCCACTGTAAAAGCATCCCCACTGGTCTCTCTGTTTTCATCCCTGCCTTGCTTCAGTTAGTTCTCCACGTGGTAGGTCACTGTTCTGCTTAGAAGCCTGCAATGGCCTCTTGTTAATGAGGGAACAAACTAAAGTACTGAGCATGGCCTGCAGTGCCCTGTGGGATGTGACCCTGCCTAATGCTTCAGCCTCATCTCATGACACTTTCTCTTACATCCCCACCACTGGAGTCATTTTAGGTAGAGGTACCCCAGTGGCTTCCCTGCCTTCGGGTCTCTGTGCATGCTGTTGCCTCCTCCTCCTCAAATACTCATCCCCCTGACACTTACCCAGCTAACGCCTTCTCATTATAAACTCCCAACGGAAATCTCCCTTCTTCAGAGCCTGCCATTGTTCCTGGTTCAATCTGAATCATATCTCCCTTTATATCTTATCTTATAGCTCACATTATGTCATAGCCCTTAGCATCATTTAAAATTTATTATTCATTAACATATATTTAATCAGGTTATTATATTAGTGTATTTCTCCTTCATTTAGATAATAGGACCTCTAGGGGCAAACATGTTGTTTACTGTTGTGTTCTCAATGCCTGCTTCATAGTAGGCACCCAGTAAGTAATTGTGGGATAAATGAACCAGAGAAACCAAACAATATGTATGAGAAGAGGTTGGGAAGCAAAAGGTCAGAACATAAAGCAAGTGTGATATTTGGTAGTATATTAGGTTGAATAATGTCCCCCCCCAAAGTTAATGTCTACCCAGAACTTTAGAATGTGACCTTATTTGGAAATAAAGTTTTTTTTCTAAAGTAATTATTTAAGACTAGAGGCTCAATGCATGAAATTCGTGCAAGGAGCTCAGCCTTCACAGGCCAGCTACCTTGGCCCTTGCGGCCCCAGCTGCCTTCCAGCCCTGCAGCCCCACTCCCTATCCCCCACCCACTGGTCATTCCAGAAGGTCATTCTACCATCTGGTCTAATTAGAATATTAACTCTTTATTATCCAATATAATAAAGCGGTGATATGCAAATTGACCCTCACACCATAACACCGTCATAAGTTGGCTGTGCCCACAGTGGAGGTGGGGTTCCTATAACACAAGATGGCTGTGCCCACAGTGGAAGTAGAGTTCCTGTAACGAACCGTAATGAGCAATCAGCAGGGACCTGAGGCTGCATAGTGGTGGGCTGGGTGGGGGGTACCTGAGGCTGCTCCCCCCCCTCCAGTGGGGCTTGACAGGGGACCTCAGGCTGCACTCCCGCCTGGCAGGGCTTAACAAGGGACCTCAAGCCGCACCCCCTGCCCTGCGGGGCCTGATAGGGGACCTCAGGCTGCATCTCCTGCCTCAGCACCAGGCTGGGGGACCTGAGGCTGTGCCCCCCCCAACCAGCGGGGCTTGATGGGGGACCTAAGGCTGCATCCCCCACCTGGTGGGGCTTGATGGGGATGCAGCCAGCTGGGTCTGGATCACACCCAATGCGGGTGGGCCAGCCAGGTCTGGGTCTTGCGCGATTTCAGGGAACACACAGGTGGGCGGGGACTTAACTCTGGGTCCCATGGTGCACCCAGACTCTGCCAAGATGATTTTAATATACATTTTACTAAATTTTCTTTCATCTCTGATACTTCTATTAAAGAGAAAGGGCAAATAGCAATATTAAAATATTTCCTCTAATTAATTCCCTTTTATGTGCATGAATTTCATGCACCAGGCCCCTAATATAGGATAAGATGAGGTGGTACTGAATTGGGTGGCCTCTAAATCCAGTGATGGTCTCCTTATAAAGCCATGTGTAGAGACATACAGGGAAGAAGCTCATGTGATGTCAGAGGATGTGGAGTGATTGATGCAACCATAAGCCAAGGGAAGCTAATGGCTTGGCTGCAACCACCAGGAGCTAAAAGAGAAACATGGAACAAATTCTGCCTCAGAGTCTTCAGAAGGAACCAACTCTGCTGATATCTTCATTTCAGACTTGACTGTCTGAAATATAAGAGAAACTAAATCTTGTTTTAAGCCAGCTAGTTTGTGATGATTTGTTATAGCAGCTCTACTAGTAGGAACCTAATACAGGTAGATGATGACAGATAGATAGATAGATAGATAGATAGGTAGGTAGATAGAAAGATAGATAGATACTGATTTTACTTAAATAACAGAAGTGTCTTTTCCTAACTCAGAAATCAAAAACCTCTAAAAGAACAGTAAATAACTACAAATAACTACAACTAGAAACTGAGACATGCCAGTGAATGCCCTTGACAATTAAATTTACCTCTAATGTTTTGGATAGCCATGACAAGAAAAAAAAAAAGAATATAAGATGGGTTATAAAGCTGTTTAAAGAGAAAAAAAGATGGAAGCTAGTCTCTTTTTAGTACTAAATTCTAAAATAATGCTTTTTTTTGAAAAACATAAAATAACAGAATTGGCAATGTTTGCAAGATACAAAAAATTATTTCTCCAGCTAATTATTGTACTGATGCTTCATAGAAGTTGTGAGCATGATGTTAGATGTGATTCATGAAAGCCTTTTGGGAGGCACTAAACATGTAATTCATATCTTCTGTCTCTTTATGACCTACCCAACCTGCTTCCGAGAACTTAGACCTCCTGGAAGAATGGATTTATCTTGCCCAGCAGTATTTATCAAGCACCAGTACAGAGCCAGACACTGTTCTAGATACTTTGTATATATTATTCAACAAAAGAGACAATGGTGTCTGCCTTTGGGGAGTTTGCATGCAGTAGGAGGAGATAATACACAGCAGACATTCTACATAAGTAAATTAGGTAGTATTTACAAGATGAGAAGAAAGATAAAGGTGATGCCAGCAGTCATGGAAGACCTCATTGATCAGTGAACAAAAATTTGAAGGAAGCAAAGGGGGAAATGAGAAATTAGAGAACCAGCATGTTCTGTTTCTCACCATATGACAGAAACCATACTAGTGACATTGACTCATTGGTTCTCACTACAACCCCAGAAGGCAGGAATTCTTATCTTTATTGGAAGAGTTTTGCATGGCTTTTCCTAAAAGAAATACTTGTGGGTTTACACCAAACAGCTGAGCTAATTCATCAAGAACGCAAATAAACCAGCTGTGTAACCAGACAATCAATGGGTCTGAGCTGCCTATTACTACTTGAGCCAATTAAGCAGAGACAGGGTTGAGTCATACATGAGTGTTTATTCCAATAATGCTGGCAGTATGGGAGAATAGCTGGTCCTCCACAAAAATCTGCTCTCCCCTCCCCCACCATAAACCAGCTGCAATTTGAACAGACCGTCCAACCTCAGAAGGAAGATGGAGGGGGAGGTGGGAAGGGAGCTAAAAGATCAACCAAAGGACTTGAATGCATACACATAAGCATAACCAATGGACACAGACAGTAGGGGAATGAGGGCCTGTGCTGGGGGGTGGGAGCAGGTGGGGAGAGGTCAATGGGGGGGTGGGGAGAAGATATATGTAATATTTTTGACAATAAGGAATTAAAAAAAAAGAATGGGTATGCAAAATGGGCAGTTTACAGGTAATATTGGCTGGGGGTTGCAAAAGCCTCAGGGTATGCAAAGGGTTGGGAGTTTTCAAAGGGCTGGGGTTTTTCAAATGACTGGGTTTTTCAGAGGGCTGGCTCCTCTGGTTTCTGCAACCAGTAAACTTCCTCATATATCATTGGCCAAAATTATGTCATCAGCTCATATCTAAACCAATCCAAGGTGAGAGTAATGGGATCCCTATGATAACTTACCAACTGTGACTCGCCCCCTAGGATTGGTGACGGACAGCTTCTCTTGAAACATACACAGATAAGGGTGAAGACCTAAACAAAAGCAGAACTCCTTCAGGAAGGAGAAGACAAGATCTGGGGTGGGGCCAGCCAGAGGGAGGGGCTGTAGGCCTTTTGTGGTGGGGTGGGCTGATCAGAGGTGGGGCTGGCTGAGGGGAAGGACAGGGGTGTAGGGGGGATGTTTGGCTGGCCGGCCCCACCCTTGATCTGGGTGGGAGAGTCTGATTAGGGGTGGGCCAACCAGGGAGTAGGGCTGAGGAAGGTTAACTGACTGGCCGCACCCCCTGGTTGGGCCCGTTTGCTGGCCACAGTGAGCATTATAGTGACCAGTCATTACAGTCGTTATGGCCACTGGCTTTTTATATATATAGATTACTATATTATTTTCCATCTGAACAACTATAAATAGTTCTAGGTTTGAACCCTACCAGCTATATGATACTGGACATGTTACTTGGCCATTCTGAATCTCAGTTTCTGAATAATCATCAAGTTATGGTTGTTGAGACAACTCTGGTCCCGCTTCCCAGGTCAGCTGAGTTTAGAAGGGAGAGAGAAGTGTAGGAAAGAGGAAAATGGAAAAGAGATATATCCTTAGTTGGAACTTCAGAGACATAAAGAAAAAAGATTCAGCCCAGCCGGTGTGGCTCAGTGGTTGAGCATCAACTTATGAACCAGAAGGTCACAGTTCCATTCCTGGTTAGCGCTTATGCCCCAGATATGATCTCTGGTACAAGACATGCAGGAGGCAGCCAATCAGTGATTCTCTCTCATCATTGATGTTTCTATCTCTCCTTCTCCCTTCCTCTCTGAAATCAGTTATATATATATAAGAAGTAAAGAAGATTCTGATGACATTCATGTGTGTAGAGCTAGGAGGCCCAGCCCCAGCCTCGGGATGTTATGAACACACGTGGAGCTATTCTTTCTCAGGGATGGTGGTCTGCACTATGGCAGATCCTGGCCTAGGCAATAACAAACTGCTTTTAATGGCGCTCACCTGTGTGCATTTAAACAACAATACATATCCTTGTGCACTGACTGGCACATTTGTCTGGGACAACCCAAGACAGAATTTCAGGATGTCACCGAACCTAAAGATGGAATGGAATGGAATGAAGCCAATCATCAGATCATGGATTGAACTTCCACGAGTCTCCACCTGTTTGCTGCCTTTTTATTTTTTTTAAGCTTTCTCCCAGAAAAGGTCAGATGAAGGAAGCACGCCTGGCAATGCTTTGTTTGCCATTCCTTTAACCTCAAATATCATGCACTGCTGGGCTGTGTTAGTGTAAGAAACCAGGACTTATTTTGAAATCAGACAAGACATCCCTGGGCAAGTCCCTAACCCACCTCAGTCTCAGCTTCTTCATCTCTTCAGTCGCTCTTGTGCAGAATAAATAAAATAGTTGTTAAATGAACATGTCCCACCTCCTTCCCCTGGGGGTGGGGGGAGGGGTGCAGGGCACAGGGGAGCAAAAACAGGTATGTTCTGGAAGGTATCTCACCTAACAGGTGCTCTTGAGGAAGATGTTTCTCTGTTTGTTTCTTTTTAAAATATATTTTTAATTGATTTCAGAGAGGAAGGGAGAGGGAGAAAGAGAGATAGAAACATTAATGATGAGAGAGAATCACTGATTGGCGGCCTCCTGCACACCCCACACTGGGACTGATCCTGCAACTTGGGCATGTGCCTCAAACCGTGGCACTGAAACATGCCATCAAACCGTGACCTCCTAGTTCATAGTCTACACTCAACACCAAGCCACTCTGGCCAGACTGTTTATTTCTGACCTTACCTTCCAATTGCCAGGTACAGTCCAAGTCTATGTCTATTGCCACAGAGAAATTAACACCCTTTCATTCCAAAAACAGTATCCTAGTTCAGCTAAGGAATTATATGGTCACCTAGTAATAAGACATGTGAGATACCTTTGGCAGTTGAACATTAATACTCGGTCCCTTGTGAGAACCTTAATCTATTCACCTCTCATTTCTCAGCAACCCCAGAACTGTCTAGCGGCAGTTTCTCTGGAGGAAAAACTCATTTTTTCCAAATTCTAGGGCTTTATCTCCTCCCCAGAGTCACCTAGGAAATTGCAAGTCCAATTCTGCAGACCAGACTCCGGCAATTTTCAGAGAGGAATTTTAAATTGCCCTTAGATGTTTCCTCATGATCCTCCCCTCACAACTGTGCCTCTGCCCACAGTAGACTCATCGTAGATCAATTCCACGGGGAAAGCATGTGGCAGGCTTTACATTTCCTTCATTTCCTTTGACTCAGAAAAAAAAAAATTTTTTTTTTATTTTTTTCAAGTCACTGAGTGAATTTAAGAGCTCCAGGGAAAGTTTTGTAAAATCCATTATTTGCAAATCAGGAAAGGGAAGGCAGCAGATCACAGTTTAGCCAACTCCCCAGATTCTTCAAGGAATTATTGAGATCTATGATGATACCTCTTGTCTAAAGTCTACTGTAAGTAATGGGCTGAATCACGTACCTTTAACCAACTGGGAATAGTAAAAGGGGAAGAGGGAACGGTGATCTTGGCACAAAAGATATCACACTCAAACAGTCCGAGCAGAGTTTTCCAGAAACCATTTACAAAGATACAGCTTAAGGAAACCAACTGAAAGAGTGCAGTCTCCCAGGGCAGGTAAGGTAAAGGAGCCATTACCAGGCCTAGGCCCCCTAGGGGGACAACAGAAAGCACCATTCCTAGAACCCAGTGGGGAACAGAGGAAGCTTTCTACCAGAGCTGGCGCCTCTGGTTAGGGAAACCCTGGTGACTTGGACGGGAGGGTCAGAGAGTAAATGCCTGACATCAGTCTCCTCCATGTTCCCATCTTCCTCCACTGCCGTAGATCAAGGCAGCCAGCTGTGGGGTCCATAGGAGACCTTCCCAGGGCGCAAAGCAGGATGGGGAAAGGTAAAGAGTGGATGGGGCAAGAGAATGTCCACACACCCCCTCGTGGCAGATGGAGGTGGGGCTGGGCCAGTTAGAAGAAAGTGCTGCAGCCTGACCCTCTGAGAATGCAGCTCCTGCACCTGCAGACAGAGGTCCACCTGCAGGCAGAGGCCAGGCCTTGTGCTGGAAGGAGAGAGAAGTAGGACCAGGTCCACTGAACAACCCTGGTCTCGGGAGTCAGACCACCCTGGCTCTTCCATGACTATGAGGGCCAGGCAGCTTTCTATCGCTTGGAAATTTACGTAGCCCCTCGGAGCCCCAGTTTAATTCATATCTTACTGGGTTGTTACAAGGTTTTCTGTCTCTGAACCCAGGGGTTTCCTGTTGTCATTGAGTGCTGAGGGAAACAAATACTAAGCAAGAGGTCAAAGGTTGCAGTGAAAGGGGCTCTATCCTTGGAATCCAGGGAGTTCGATTACATGGGGTAGGAAAAAGGAGCAGTAACATTTGAAACAGTCGAAAAGCAAATCCTCACACTTTCCAGGGTTCGTTATGATCAAGGCAAGTGCACAACAGGAAACTTTGCCCCATTCCACCCTTGACCTCACCTTCAACTTGACCCTCCCCCCATCCCTGAATTTACTTCTTCCCTGTCCTCACCCCATTTCTAGCTGCCAACCTCTACCTGACATGTAATGTACTCTTGACCCTTCCCATCCTTGACCTCCCCAATCCTGAACTTCCAGTAAGGGATGGGCCAGAGGGCAGGGATGAAGATGTCTGTTAAGGACACTGTTAGTAACTTTTAAAAGCCTAAGTTTAAATCGTGTGTTTTTAGAAGCCTGTAGACTCTACAGTGAAGAGGAACAAATGTAAACATAACCATGATGTCAAAATATCCATATCAAAAAGGTGCATGAAAATACCATGAACAAAAATGACCTAACCTCTCTGAGCTCCTCTTCTGCAAACTGTAGGAAGAGATATTTGAGGTTTCTGACAGAGCATAAGAGATAGAGATAATGTACATAAAAGTGCCGGACATGTAGTCGTGCTGAGTGGGGGGTACACCTACCGTGACCCACTGAGTGACCTTGGGCAAATCACTTAAGCTCTCCTAAGCTCACTTCTTCACCTTAAGACTGAGCGTGCCCCAGACCAGCTTAGAGAATGCTGTGGTTCTCAAGGGGGTTCATTTTCAAGGAATCCTGACCCACCTAGGAAATACGGTCCTGGGACACAGGGGACAGTGAGCTACCTGCCCTCCATCCCTAACCATCATCCCAGACCACTAAAATATGCAGCTATATGCACATTTGAAACCCGTTAATATTGTTCCCTGAGAAAACAGACTTTTCTCATGGCAGATCCATTCTTCCCTCTGTTGATTTGAGCGGCAGGGGCAAAAGAAGGGTTAGTCAACTATACAGTGAAAGCCAAAGAAATCACACAGCTACATCAAGAAGTTTCAATGTTGGTCAATTTTCTGTCCAGTTTATTTTTTTAAACCCAAAGGGAATAGTATTGGGGGGGTGAGCGAGGGGTGAGTTTTATCGCAGTCTTTTCTGCTCTTGACAAGTAGGTCACATCTCAGTAGCTCCCTGCCCCCTCTCATCCCTATCCCTTTCTTTTTCAATTTAAAATGTCACTGCTATTCAACCTGCTGAAACGTACAGAGAGGCGAGGAAAGTTAATGACTGTAGATTGCTCTAAATTGAAAACCCGTGTATGCCGAGAGCCACCTTGACAGCTGAGTGCTTCCCTTGGAATAGCCTACGTAATTAAGTTTAATATTTAAGCCAAGCAGGGGGTCACAGGGAACCTATCCAGGTTGTGCTTTCTGGAAACCTCAAGAAGCACAAAACTGTTCACGTGTCCTTTTAGGATGTGGAGGGAAATTGCGCCGAAGAAAGGGAAACCAATCTCAGAAAAGCCTCATCTTCTTGTACTCTGCTCCCAGAACAAATTCATCCACCCGTCCATTGGGAAACATTGAACTCCTGCGTGCCCTCCGAGCACCAGGTGCAGCCTATGGAGAGATGAATACAGACCTCACACGCAGGAAGAGATACTAGCAGACTTGTGGGCAAACCCCCTCCTCCACAACACCACCACAGAGGCAGCAGCAGAAGAAGCTACAG
>PVJC01011517.1:0-41389 GCA_004026665.1 Murina feae | reverse complement strand
AATGATGATGGAACAGAAGTAGGAAATAAGGAGGAAAGAAAAGTTTATAAATGATGAGTCAGTAGGAAAAGTGTTACATAAAGGAGAAAAATTGTGTGAGAAGAAGCCAATAAGGAAGTCAAATACAATTTTGTGTGAAGGAGATAACATTAAAAAAGAAAGTTAATAGGGGTGACCAGGCCCGTAGGGGAGGGCAGTTGGGAGGATCAGGCAGGCAGGCAAGCAGAGTGGTTAGGGCAGGCAGGCAGGTTAGCGGTTAAGAACCAGAGATCCTGGATTGTGCGAGTCCCCAAGAACTCCATATTAGAGAGGGTGCAGGTCGGGCTGAAGGACCATCCCCCCGCATCCCCCACGCCCGTGCACGAATTTCGTGCACTGGGCCCCTAGTGTAAAGATAAAATAAAATGACTCTTAGAAAAAGAAAAAATAGTAGTAGTAATAATATTGATTAAAAATAAAGATACAATAATTAAAAAGGTAAAATCAAGTGAGGAAAAAAGACAAGAAATTGTTTCTTAAAGGAAAAAAAGAAAAAAAAATTAAAAAAAGAAAAAATTTTAAAAAGAGAGAAAAATGTGCAGTAGTGAGGGTCATTCACTTCTTCTGCTCTTCTGATTGGTACGCCTTAGTCTTGTCAGCTATTCAGGAGAGTATTGAAGTTTCCTGCGATTCACTGCTCCTCTGTGTGATAAACCAGTCCTGATTTAAAAGCCGGCAGTATTTCTGCCTTTATTTGTGTTTACAGAAGAGTCAGTTTCTGAATCAGCCTCTGGGTGGCAGTGTTTCTGGAGTGACCTCCATGGCTGTAAGTCCTCTCTAGCCGGCATTTAGGTTTTGTTTTCTCCTATCACACTTAATACAAGTTTGGCGGAATGGACTGCCCCAGAGCTGGTTTCCGAATCTGTCACTCCTTGCTCTGCTTCTCAAGACACACAAACAGGGTTTTGCCCTGCAGTCTCTGTGAGCGACCCCAATTGGATGCTCCTGTGTATTGGGTTTAATAATCCCAAGCCTAGATTTAACAACGAGAGGGAAAAATGAAACCCTCCGAGGATGTGCGCAGGCTCCCTTCCTCCTCCAGCTCTGCGCGCAACTCTCCCAATGTCTCTTCTTGGCGACCCAAAACCGAGGCTGTCTTTTAGTGTCCAGATCAGTTATGGGGTGTTTTTTTTGGGTTCCCTTCTGCTAGCAGCCTGCAGGACCCCTTCCCACACTCGGGTCTTGCTGATGCCAACAGCCTCGGACTTTGTGGAGCGTGCGCTGGCCCCGAGGGGAGGGGCGCAGACTCCGCTGAGCAGAGACTTCTCCTGCATGCGTTCAACTCTCCCACCTGGAATACAAACCACGCTTGTATCTAGTGAAATCTGACCTTTCCGTGAGGAGGTGCAGGGCTTGTCTGGGTCCACGTATTCTTGATTTGAGCTCCGGTGTTCCTGGGTTCCTGGCTGGTCCCTGGGTGTCCTATTTGCAGTATCCCTGGATGTATACGTTTCTTGTAACAGTCACCCAAGATGGCCCGGTCTCCGCAGCAGAGTCGGCAGCTCCGGGAGAGATTATAGCAGCAGTGGAGGCAGCGCCCGGTTAAGAGAGCCCCATTTGGGTTCTCCAATAGTCCTCTAGAGTATAGCTGTCTCACACCCACAAATTTCCACGCTTGGTACATCCACACACTCTCCGTTCCTTCTCTCTCTCTCACACTGTCTTTCAGTCTGCCTTCTCATTGGCAGCCATCTTCCTTCTCCTCCCTGGTAATATTTTTAAGTACATGTCTTTAAGTCATTACCTTCTAAAGTTTAAGTACTGTCATTTTAGTGTTCCAATTTATTTAAAAATGTTATGTGATGCTGTACCTTTCATTAATGAAGCATAACATACAGAAAAAGCACTTAGCAGCCACTAAGTAAAGAAATAGAACTTTGTCATCACCTTAGAAGCCCTTTTCCTGCCCCCATGAGTCACTCATTACCTTCTCCCTTCTCCCCAAAGCAACCACTATTCTGACTTAATTGTGCCTGTTTTTTGAACTTTATTTAAGTGGACTCAGAATATATGTTTTGTTTCTAGCTGCTCCACATAATGCTTTTGCGATTCATCCATGTTAGTTCCTATAACTGTAGTTCATTTTCACTGTTTTATAATTCAGTCAAACCTCATTTCTTGAACGTCTTCCATCTTGAACAATTTGATTCCAAGCAAGTTGTTCACCAAAAGTTGTCTTGGTTGTCCACCAAGACTTGTTTTCAAAATGACAACCCTTTCATGCTGATATCTCAGCATGACAGAAAGCATTTCAAAGGGAACAGAGGAGAGAATGCTTTTTTTGCTGGCGATTAGCAACAATTTTAAAACATGAAGAGGCCATCAAGAGTACTAATGTTACTAAGGGTGTGAAAGTGCTTTCACAAAACAGCAAGCACAGGCAATTGAATAGGTAGAAAAACTAGTCGATTGGATAAAGGAAAAGCAGTTAGCTGGAGATAGCATTTCAGAGGCTGAAAATTTTCTGTAAGGCTAGTAGGGGGTTGTTCAATAAATTTAAGAAAAGTGTTTATATAAATTAAAGGTATTGTATATAAGAAAGGTTGAAACAATCATTTGGGGGTCTGGCACGAGTTAATTCAATTTACATTATTTCTAATGGGGGAAAAATGATTCCGTTTTCGAACAAATTGCTTCTTGAACAGCCTTCTGGAACAAATGAAGTTTGAGAAATGAGGTTCTACTGTATTACTTTGTATGCATACACCACAGTTCACTTACAAAATTTGTTAATGGATGTTTGAATTATTCCCACTTCTTGACTGGCTCTCTATATATATAAAGAGCCATAGTCCGTCATATCCAGAATGACTGCAGGGGCGATCCAACGTGGGGGAGGGGTGGAGGGAGGGGAGTGCAGCGAGGTTGTTAGTGTTAGCCCCTAGGCCGGGTAGAGGCCTAACAACCTCACTGCTGCCTCTGTGGTTGACTCCAGCAGGACCTGGGCTCTCCCCTCTGTGGACCATAGGCCCTTTTTCTGATACCATGTTCTCAGGATTTCTCAGACCCATTTGTAGAAGTCAGGAAACATTGCATGTGGTCATCCCACTCTGGGAACTCCCAGGATTGACAGCAAGGGTAAGTTTCTGTGGGGTTCCCTCTGTTATGCAATCCCGTGTGGCTACATCCTAATGTTGACTCTGGCAGGACTTGGGATGGTCCTCTGCATATCTGAGGTCCAGCTCCCTATACCATAGCCCTCAAGTCTCTCAGACCTGGATGCAGAAATTGCCTATTGTCATCCCACCCTAGGGACTCGGAGAGCTAACAGTGGGGAAGGGCCTTAGTGGGTTCCCCTCTGTTGTGGCATCAGAGTCCCATTAGTGTTTCCTGGGGGTCCTCACCTTGACTCTGGCAGGACTTGGGCTGGTCCTTTGTGTTTATCTGAGGTCCCGCTCCCTATGCCAAAGCCCCCGAGTCTCTGAGACCAGATATAGAAATCGCCTGTTGTCATCATCCCACCCTGGGTAGGATGATTCTGTTCTAGGGTCCAGGGTCCCTCTTTCTTCCCTTATGTTCCTCACCTTGAGCCCTGGCAGGTCCTGAGATCCTCCCTCTGTTGACCCAAGGCTGGACTCTTCAGATCAAGCAAGGCCTCACTGCCCTGAATCCTCCGCAGGAAGTCAGTGTACGTCACATCCAATATCAAGCCAGGAATTCCAAAGCCTGATGGCAGGGGCTGAGATGGATTCTGTAGGGTCCTTTAGCCCTGCCTCTGATCCATACTTGAACAGGGCCTGGGTCTCTTGTCCTCTGTGAACCTGAGTCTGCAATCCTCAGACCAAGGGTAGTCAGGAGGAGGTGGGGTAGGGGGAGGTGCAGTTTTCAACATACAAACAGGAAGCCCAGCTTTGGGAATTTAAATTCCTGCCTCATTCACCTTATTCTGTTAAACCCTAAATCTAAATATTATACCTACAATGATCACCTCCAAGATTTTAAACAAAGCTAAGATAACCAGTTGAGCAACTCTGTTCATTAAAGACAGCCTAAAGGCAATGGTTTCAACCTTGAAAACAGAAAGCAGGGAAGGGCTACATGGACAGTGGAAAAAGGGGGGTGAAATGGAAAATTTCTCTGGTAGTAGCCAAGAAGCGAATGCTTTTCAAGGTGCATAAGAGCAACCTATACTAGGGAAGCAGGATGATTCACATCTCCACAGAGACAGTTGCATTACCTTGAAAAGATTTTAGGCAAACCTAAGTAGCTGATGGTGAAGGATGAGAAAACAAAGGGGGCATTTCTTTAGTACTCCTAAGCCTTCCCAAACTTATTGACCCCATGTTCAGTTCTGATGGGTCATATGGTAGGGAGCTGATGCTTCTTTCAAACGTTTCCCTAGGCCACCCATTTCAGTGGTTCATTGTTGACTCCCAGGTCCAAGGTTGACTCTCAGGTTCCTGGAACATGCAACTACCAGCCAGCTTAGAATATCCTTTCTTTAATCAGAACAAGGCAATCATGGTTAACAGAGCATGATTAATATTTATTATAATTATTGCTAGTCTCCAATATTCTATTTTGCCCCTAACACATCCACCTCTTTTGTTCTACATATTGCCTTAAGTTATAAACCCTAATTAATTGTATAGTTAATTAATGTTAAGTCTTTTAAAGAAAGTGAAATAAAGGAAAACATACATATTCATACATAGTTTTTGTACTAACTTTATTTATCTTTACTGGTTCTTATTTCCTCCTGCAGATTTGATTTACCATCTGATATCATTTCCTTATTCCAATTAAGTTGGCAAGTTTGTCTCCACCTGCCTCCTCTGTGCTATTATTGTGAAATATATTGCATTTCAATTCAATTATATGCAGTTGTTTTTAAGTCAGTTAAGAGAAGAAAGGAGAAGAAACATACAATTACACTGTCTTTACTGGCACTCATTTTTCTCATGTAGATTGGAATTACTCCCTGGTATAGCCAAGAAGGGACTAATCCTGAGTCTTCTGCCAGTTCCAGTCTACTGTTAGCCCCTTTAGTGAATTTTTCTTTTCAGTCACATCCAATATCAAGCCAGGAATTCCAAAGTTGTACATTTCAACTTCAGAATTTGCATTAGACTATTTTGTATAATTTGTCTCTTTATTGCTATCCTCTATTTGAAGAGATATTGTTATAGTACCTTCATTCAATTCTTTAAACATGGTTTTCTTTAGTTCTTTGGGCATATTTATAATAGCTCCTTTGAACGCTGCTGAATTCAACATCTGGGCCCTCTCGAGCCTTGTGCTCAGTTTCCCTGGCCATGGGAGTTGATTTTGGTCCTGGCCCTTTTTCCTTGTCTCCCTCATCTCCCCATTAAACTTTTGGTCACTTATATTGCTTACACCCTGCTATCAGCCTTCACTAATTGCTAGCTAATTACTCTATTGTTTTCATCCACATCCTGGAGCATAAATTGCTCCACATTCTGGTTGCTTTGAGTTAGGTAGAAGGTAAGAGTTTTCAATCTTTGGGACTTGTACTTTCCCCAAGAGGGGTATTGCCTTTCTTTTTGCCTAATTCTCTAATGTTAAACTTCTAGCTGGTCTGTGCCTTGGCTTGTTGCTACTGTTTGTCATGGAACTACCCCCAAGATCTCCCTAGTTTTGGACAGTGCCCTTAGAAATGAACTTCCTGTTCCAAATAAAGTCAGTTCCCTTCGGTGGAGAGCAGACTTCTTGTTCAAGCAGCTTGCCTGGTTCCCTGCTTTCCCCCTCTTGCTTCAGTGGAGTTAGGGACAGAGGCCGGAGATCACTTCTCTTGAAATGATACCTCACTCTTACGAGTAGGGTGCTGGGTGAGGATGGTAATGCCTTATGAGTGAACAGTTGGGACCCAGTATTTTTAGTGTACTGTACCTGAAATAGAACTGCCTTATAGGTGGGGACTGGTTGGAGGGAGGGACTCCTTGTCTTCTCATTCATGCCTTCCCAGCATAGAATTTCTACAAAATGGAGCAGGGGCTGGTGGCAAGAGATGCCAGAAGATTCCCTTCTCTGTGTGAAATTGTGGTCCTATATAAGGTAGGGAAGCTTCTGCAGTACCCATCTGGCATAGGGCTTCTGTCATCATGAGTTGTGGGGTATGAATGGGAGTGTCTTGTGGCTCAGACATTACAGATGCTTGTTGTTCTCACCTCAGTTTCGTATGTTTTCTTAAATGTTTTTCCATTTGCTGTGTGCCCTTAGGACAATTTCCAGAGACATTAACCAGTTGGTTATTTAAAAAAATGTTTATTCACAGTTAAGTAGTTGTTTCGTTGGAGTGGTGGTCCACGAAGCTTTTCAGTGCCCCTACTCAAGTAACACTTTCCTATATTGTCTTTCAGAGATTTTATGATTATGCTTTCTGTATTTAGATCTATAATCCTCTTGAAGTGATTTTGTGAGGTAGGAGTAGTTTCAAAAATTATTCTTTCTCACTGTTTTTTAGTGCTTTTTTTTTTTAAGTATTTATACTGAGATAAGCATTTCTGGGTTCTATATTCTATACTATTTTTTGGTCTATTCTTGTGCCAGTGCCATACTGCCTTAATTACCTAGCTTTATAATTAGCTTGATAATCCTGTAAAACAAACTTTCCTGCTTTTTAGTAGGTGGCTTTCTAAATATGTTCTCACAAGATTTCTGTCACCTGATTATTAAATGGAATACTAATCTGGGTAGTGTTGTGAAGGGATTTTACAGGTGTATTCAGTGTAACTAGTTAACAGACCTTAAAATAGTGAGAATATCCTCCTTGGCTGGTTCAGGAGGTCCATAAGGGAAGCCTAATTGAGGCTGGCAATTGTGTCGCCCGCATAGGATTTGGAGGTAAGCCCAGGTTGAGCTGCCACTGCCTACTCCTCTCTGAGTAGCAAAGTCAGGATTGACTGAAGCCGAGGCAGTGGCTACTACTCCTCTCCATGAAACCCTCCTGGGTTTTCAGCACCAAATGCTAGGGTCGCTAAAGGAGGAATGCATGAGGCCAAAAGTGGTATGGGACTATAAATTTATCAAGTCGTCTGGACAACCAAATGGGTTGAGCCCCAAAATGGGGTCTGCACCCAGGGATAAGAAGTCAAATATTTTGAAGGACTCTAGTCAGGCTTTTTCTGGGTGGAGAATTCTCTTGGCAGGTCCAGACCCTGTGAAGGTCCAGAGGGGGAGAATAATGGTCTTAGCAAGTGGACTGTGGTCTAAGCGAAAGGTAATGTTGGTAGTGAAGTGGTCTAACAGTCATTTCCCAGGGGAGGGGATGTCAATTCAATTATTTGATCAGACCTAACACTAAGACCATTTCTCACTTGACAGACACTAAGTAAATGGGGACCTTTGTTCTACAACTGCTCGGAACTGAACTTTGCCAACATCCTAAATGAACCTGGAAAAAAATTATCTTGTAGAGTGTCTAGACAAGAGCACAGCCTGACTGGTGCCTTTATTTCATCCTTGTGAGGGTAAGCAGAAAACCAGCTGAGCCATGCTGTGCTCTGATTTCTGACCCATAGAATCTGGAGAACAATGGGTGATTTAAGCTGCCACATTTTTGGTAACTTATTAGGACAGCAATAGAAAAATAATTAATTTTCTTCAAGTTCTACAAATAAAAAACCAACAAACCAATCTTTTGGGGGTTTGAGATTTCATTGAATCTATTGATCATATATTTACAATAATGAGTGCATATAGTGTAGTCCCTTTATCATTTTAATGATATTTTATAGCTTTATAATAATCTTGCACAATTATTGCTACACTTACAGGTACTTTTATTTATTTTTTTTTTAAAAATATATTTTATTGATTTTTTACAGAGAGGAAGGGAGAAGGATAGAGAGTCAGAAACATTGATCAGCTGCCTCTTGCACACCCCCCACTGGGAATGTGCCCGCAACCAAGGTACATGCCCTTGACCAGAATTGAACCCGGGACCCTTGAGTCCACAGACTGACGCTCTATCCACTGAGCCAAACTGGTTAGGGCGGTACTTTTATTTTTGATGTTATAAATTATATGTCTCTTAAACTTTATTTACTAGAGACCCAGTGCACAAAATTCATGCACTTGGGGCGGGGGGAGGGGTACCTCAGCCTGGAGTGAGAGAGGGTGCAGGCCAGGCCGAGGGACCCCACCAGTGCACAGTTGGGGCTGGGCAGGGACCTGGAAGGGCTCCAGAGTATGTCTGGCCCATTTCGCTAAGTCTCGATCAGCTGGACCCCAGCAGCAAGGTAACCTACCGGTCAGAGCTTCTGCCCCCTGGTGGTCAGTGCATGTCATAGCAACTGATCAACTGCCCCCTGGTTGTCAATGCACATCATAGCAAGCAGTTGAGCAGCAGCCTTAGCATATTACACTTTGATTGGTTGAATGGGCGACCAGATGACTGGACACTTTTACTATACAGTGATGAATTATTTTTTTGCTCTCTTAGTATTAAACCAACCTTAGGTTCTTGGACTAAACCCAGTTCGTGAGCTATTCTTTTTATACAGATTACTAGCTGATCTTTCACTTAATGTTTTTGCACCTATATTCATGAATGAGATAGGTCTATAACTTTTCCTTTTGTCAGGCTTTGTATCAAGGTTACACTGTCTTCATAAAAATGAGTCGGGAACTGCTTTTTCTTTTACCATTATCTTAAAGAATTTATGTAAGAAAGGATGTTGAGTATTTGGTAGAATTCACTGAGGGAAGCTTTCTAGGCTTTAATTTCTATATCATAGTGTTCTTTAGTTTCATTTTACTTCCCAATTTTGGTAAATTGTATTTTCTGGAAAATCCTCCATTTTATCTAAAATTTCAAATATCCTATATAATCCTATATAATAAAGAGGGAATATGCAAATTGACAGTCACTCCGGTCAATTTGCACCCACAGCTGAGGCTAAGTTCCCGTAAGGAGCCTTAAGGAGCAATCAGCAGAGACCTGAGGCTGCGTGCCCACCCACCTTCTGCGTGAGGCTTGACAGGAGACCTCAGGCTGCTCCCCCTGCCCTGGCACCAGGCCAGAGGAACTCAGGTTGCACCCTCTTCCCTGGTGCCAGGCCAGGGGACCTCGGGCCATGCCCCCCACCCTGGCCCCAGGCCACGGGACCTGAGGCTGTGCTCCCCACCCAGTGGGACTTGACAGGGGCCCTCAAGGTGTGTCCTCTGCCCTGGTGCTGGGCCAGGGGACCTCAGGCCATGCCCCCCACCCCAGCACTAGGCCAGGGGACCTCAGGCTGTGCCCCCTGCCCCGGTGCCAGGCTGGGGGATCACAGGCCACTCCCTCTGCTCAGCAGGGCTTAATGGGGGACCTCAGGCCGTGCCCCCCTGCCCTGGCACCCAGGGGACCTGAGAGTGCACCACCACCACCACCCCTCCCCCACTGGCAGGGCTTGACAGGGTGGGACCGGATGGGTCTGGATCTAGCCCAATGAAGAGGGGCCGTCCAGGTTTGATCCAACAGCATATACTTTAATGCCCTGGACCAGAATCCAACCTGCTACCCTTCAGTCCACAGGCCGACACTGAGCCAAACCAGCTAGGAACTTTTACTTTTTTTGAAATAAAAGTTATTGGGGTGACATTGGTTAATAAGATTATATAGGTTTCACCCTGGCTGGTGTGGCTCAGTTAGTTGAGAGTTGTCCTGTGCACCAAAGGGGGCTCACTGGTTTGATTCCTGGTCAGAGCACATGCCCAGGTTTCAGGTTCAATCCCTTGTAAGGATGGGTGTTTCTCTCATTGATGTTTCCCTCCCTCTCTCTTCCCTCATCTCCCCTTTCCTCTCAAAAAAAAAAAAAAAAAAAAAAATTCAATAAAGCATATCTTCTGGTGAGGATTAAAAAAACACAACTACTGTTACTAATTCATGGGTAGTACAAAAACAGGCAGTGCTTACTCATCCCTGGTATAGAGTCATCTTCCCTGAGGAAGTTGAGCCCTTCTTGTCAACCAGTTATCCAAGTGGTTTTAGTAATTTTAAATTAAAGAGCAGATGTTTTCTTCTTTTAATAGAGGAAAGTCGTTAGTTTTGTATGTTGCTGAAAAATGTTTACACATGTATATAGTTGTAATTGTAGTAAAATACATAAAATTTACTGTCTGAACCATTTCTAAGTGTTCAGTAGTGTTAAATATGCTGACGTTATTGTAAAACTGATCTTGAGAACTGTTTGACCTTAAAATTGAAACTCATTTTAAACAATAGCTTCTCATTCCCCTTTCTCCAGACCCTGACAACTACCATTTTATTTTGTCTCCATTAATTTGACTACTCTAGATACATCGTAGGAGTACAGTCATACATGTTTGTCTTTCTTGACTGGCTTATTTCATTTAGCATAATGTCCTCAAGGTTCATCCATACTGTAGTGTGTGTCAGAATTTTCTTCATTTTAAGGCTGAATAACATTCCATTTTATGTATATACTATAACGTATTTTGTGTATCCATTCATCCATTAATGTTCACATTACTTGCTTCTAGGTCTTGACTATTATGAATAATGCTGATATAATCATGGGTGTGCATATAACTCTTTGAGATCCTGCATTCAATTCTTTTGAATATATACCCAGAAGTGGGATTACTGGATCATGTGGTAATTTTATTTTTAATTTTTTGAGGAACTGCCATCCTGTTTTCCATAGCAGTTGTACCCTTTTATAGTCCTACCAACTGTGCACAAGCATTCCAATTTCTCCACGTCCTTGCCAACACACACACTTTATTTTTTTTATGGTAGTCATCCTAATGGGCATGAAACAATATCTCATTGTGGCTTTTATTTGCAGTTCCTTAATTAGTGATGTTGAGCATCTTTTTATATGCATATTGATCATTTATATTTTGCCTCTGGAGAAAGATTTATTCAAATCCTTTGCCCATTTTAAATTTGGCTTATTTAGTCAACTATGTTATTTTTAATAATGCTATTTCTTTCCTCTCTTGCAGTGTGTCCACAAGTACAAATAAGTAGATTAACATAGTTTGTCCTTATTTATAAAGGTAATATCTTATAAGAATGAGGAACACAATAAGAAGTTCTGATTTGCTGAAAGCCATTCCATAATTATTTTTTAAAGTACATGAACAGCAACCTAGGAAGATTAAGTATGTGTAATGTAACAAAGAAGGAAGTAGAATTGATTTTTATGTGTTCTATAGAATTAATCACACCTTTCCACTCTGATGTATTCAAGTAGTATGTGAAGCAGATAACTTTAGGGTGTTGTTACGGTGTGTATATTTAGGCTTACGTAGTGGACAGTTCATAAAATTGGTTCTGATGTATCCAGCCTTTTACATTACGTATTTTTCTCCTTATTCGTAGTGTGAGTTCTAGCACTGACTGACTTGTCTTTTAGGCCTAATGATCCTATATAATAACAGGGTAATATGCAAATTGACCCTAAAAGCAGAATGACTGGGAACAACTGGTTACTATGACACACACTGACCACCAGGGGGCAGACGCTCAATGCAGGAGCTGCCCCCTGGTGGTCAGTGCGCTCCCACAGGGGGAGCTCTGCTCAGCCACAAGCCAGGCTGATGGTTGCCAGTACAGCAGTGGTGGTGGGAGCCTCTCCCTCCTCCTCAGCAGCACTAAGAATGTCCGACTGCAGCTTAGGCCTGCTCCCCACTGGCCAGTGGACATACCTTGAGGGCTCCCAGGCTGCCAGAAGGATGTCTGACTGCCAGCTTAGGCCCGATTCCCCAGGGAGCAGGCCTACACCAGCAGGTGGACATCTCCTGAGGGCACAAATTTTTGAGCACTGGGCACAGGTCAGACTGAGGGACCCCCTGAGTGCATAAAATTTTGTGCACTGAGTGTCTGGTTTATAATAATACCGATATAAATGGTCCATAGTATATATGAATTTTGCAAGATCTAGATGGAAAATGAAAACAGTTTTTTCTCATCTTTTGTACTTTTTATATTCTGTATAGTGAGCTGGGCTTTCTTTGTACCTATTTTTCTTACCACTCCTTGGCTTTTTGCTAATGATAATTGAACCATTGTCCATCAAAGAGGCTTTTCATTGAGTCTTATTTAGTCTTTGTTGCTAACTTTAATAGGATAAGTGAGGACTGTAGGAAGAAATATATTATTGTCCCTAAACACACCAAATTCAAGTTATCTTCAAAAGGGAATTTATGGCATCTTCCCTTACCAGATCCGTTTTTAGTGACTGTTACTGTCAATTATCCCTGTGTAAGTCAGAAACACTTCCCTTTCCAAATTTAGTGTGTCACCAAGTCCTATTGTTTTTTGTTTGTTTTGGTCCCCTGGGTACCTTTCTGATCTGTTAGTTCTCTATCTCCTCTTATCTAGATCACTATAGCGGCTTCCTCACTGGTGTCCATGAATTTGGGGATGCCTGAGAATAACCATTTATTCATTCAGCAAATACTTATTGAGAGTCTTCTATGTGTTGAGTGAACAAATAACAACAGCCCCTTAATCCTCAGTTTCTGTTATTTAGAGCTTGTATTCTAGTGAGAGGAGGTATACTGGCTTATCGATACAGCTGTAGAATCAGAATGACTGCATCTGCCAGTGAGTTTCAGGACTAGCAAGCATTCTTCTGAGTTGGCAGGGGAAGGAGATATGTGAAATTAACTTATGGGGTCCTCTATAATTTAGAATAGCAAGGTAAACACTAGTGACCTACGGCTGTATAACAAGGTGCCTCACTAGAGTGACCAGGTGTATATATACAGCCAGAGATTGATTGATTTTTAAAATAGCAAGTTAATTCTATGCCTAAGCTAGAAAAAGACGTGTTACATTACTACATTAACAAAGAAATTAGGCTTGGCCGGTGTGGCTCAGTGGTTGAGCATTGACTTAGGAACTAAGAGGTTACCAGTCTGATTCCTGGTCAGGACACATGTCTGAGTTTTCAAGCTTAATCCCCATTAGGGGACATGCAGGAGATAGCTAATTGATTATGTTTCTCTCTCATCAATGTTTCTATCTCTCTATTGCTCTCCCTCCTCCCCCCCCCAAAAAAATCCAACTAAAAAACCCATTAAAACAAATAGAAATTAGGCATTAAAGTATATACTGTTTTACCTACTGGCAACTTCTTTCTACCCTCAGAGAGAAAGCTAGAAGGAAGCTTATATGATGTAATGTATATTAATATGCCACTGTTTGCTGAGCACTTGTATTTTAGCATACATACAGTATATGTTCACATTTATTGTAACAGGTTTAGTTCAAAACTCTTTATAAAAACTTAATCTAACAACTGCAAGGTTTGTACTTTTATTATCTTTGTTTTATATATAAGGAAGCTGAGACATGAAGAGATTAAGGAACTTGGCCATGCTTATGCAACTTACCTATTTGTATAAGATTAAAATTAAAGTACTGTCATCTTTAAGATGATGGTAGTATAGAGAAGCAAAATCTAAACACTCTGCTTTACCCTCTGATGCAAGCTCTATGAATACTCTGATCTTAGTATGTCTGAATCCTTTGCTGTAAAGGTTACATTAAGTGTTTAAAATGACCATCTTAAAGATAAAGTCGAGTAATTAATCTGATATGGAATGATTCTAGGTCAGACCTCTCTTCTCTTTACCACAGGGTTATGTAGCTGAATGTATAGACTAGATTCAGGAACCTAGCTTTCTATGCTTACTCTTTTCAGTCATTGTAGGTGAAATACTTTATGTGTATGTATGTGTGTGAGTATATTTATGTGTATATTATAATACATATGTGTTTGTATGTGTGCATAGATGGCTCTGAAATAGTTTAGTGAAATAATTTACATAGGAACGTGATAGATGACCAGAAAGAAAGGTTGAATTTACAAGAAATTATATGACTATTTCCTTTGGAAAAAATTTCTAGATATATACAATTAAATTCTAAATGGCTTAAATTTCCAAATATTAATTTTTAAATCATTAGGGGAAAATGTAGGAGGTGTTTTCATTAGATTCATGGAGGAGAAAGGTTATTAGAAAATAGAGATATTGGGCTGCTTTTGTTTTTTTGTTTTGTTTTTTTTGTTTTGTTTTTTTTGTTTTTTTTTTACAGAGAAGAAGGGAGAGGGATAGAGAGTTAGAAACATCTATGAGAGAGAAACATCGATCAGCTGCCTCCTGCACACTCCCTACTGGGGATGTGCCCACAACCAAGGTACATGCCCTTGACCAGAATCGAACCTGGGACCCTTGAGTCCACAGGCTGACGCTCTATCCACTGAGCCAAACCGGTTAGGGCTGGGCTGCTTTTGTGATAGCTTATTTAACATAATCTTTTATACCAAAAATTAGAATACTATTTAAATAGGATATCAGTGTGGAATAAATGATGGAATGGAATGTAGTCAACAAAAATTATACTTATGTTCACTAAATACATTATACAAAATACTCTACATGAAAATAGATATGTCCCATTTACTAATCATGTTAAATGAATATTTAAAGAAAAGAATTAGAAGTAATTCTAGAGAGTTAAACAGTATAGGCTTCTTGAAATCATTTTATTTTGTATGCTTGCCAGTTTATTAAACTTATGAAAAGGAATTATTTAAATAGAATATTTTTGTTGAAATAATTTCTAACTTTATCCTAGTTTTTCTGTTTTTTTTTAATCAGTTTTCTGTCTTGTCAGACATAATGTGAAAAGTATTAATAGAAGACAGACCCTAAATGTTTTGTATAAATCAGTTTATCAGATGTAATATGAAAAGTACATTGAAAAACTGGAATGAATTAAAATATTTTCAGACTTCAGGAAGTTTTAAATTAAAAAATATGAGATAATGGCTTAGCAGCAGTTGAATCTACTGTTAGAAAGGTCTTAGTGAACAAACTCATTTCTATTACTTTTTGATTGATAACTGGTATGATCTTTTCTAACACATGCTTTCTAGATATTTTGACTTTGTTTTGACTCTATCAAGGAAGATAATTAAAATATGATATAATGAAAAATTGATTTCTTATTTAAAAAAAGGTGGTATCTATGATAATAAAAATATTATAGGCTAATTAGACCAGACAGCTGAACGACCTTCTGGACATCATTCCTGACGTCCTTCCGGACAGCTGCCATGACAGAGACAGTTAGGGGTAACCAAGCAAGCAGGCCAGGTGAATGGTTAGGGGCAATCAGGTAGGCAGGTGGGTGGTTAGGGGTGATCAAGCAGGCAGGCAGAGGCAGGGGCAATCAGACAGGACAGATGAGTGGTTAGGGGTGATCAGGCAGGCAGGCAGGTAATTAGGGGCAATCAGGCAGGCAGAGACGGTTAGGGGTGATCAAGCAGGCAGGTGAGTGGTTAGAGGCAATGAGGCAGGCAGGTGAGTGGTTAGAGGCAATGAGGCAGGCAGGCAGAGTGGTTGGGGGCAATCAGGCAGACAGGCGAGGAGTTAGGAGCCAGTGGTCCTCGGTTATGAGAGGGATGTCCGACTGCCCTTTTAGGCCCAGTCCTGGAAGTCAGACATCCCCCAAGAGGTCCCAGATTGCAGGAGGGTGCAGGCTGAACTGAGGACCCCAAATTTCATGCCCTGGGCCTCTAGTTACTATATAGTAATCTTGACTAATCAGAACTAATATGTCCAAATACATGCATCCTTTTTTAGACGGTCCATGTTGGGAGGCCACGCTATTATAATAACTAACTAGAGGCCCGGTGCACAAAAATTTGTGCACTTGGCGGGGGGGGGGGGGCCCTTTAGCCCAGCCTGTGCCCTCTCACGGTTTGGGAACCCTTGGGGGATGTCCACTGGATGGCTTAGGCCTGCTTCCCGGGGGGGATCGGGCCTAAGCTGGCAGTTAGACATCCCTCTGGCAGCCTGGGAGCACTTGGGGGATGTCCACTTGCCAGCAGGGAGCAGGCCCAACTTGCAGTTGTACATCCTTAGCGCTGCTGAGGAGGCAGAAGAGGCTCCCACCACCACCGCTATACTGGCAGCCTTCAGTATGGCTTGTAGCTGAGCAGAGCTCCCCCTGTGGGAGAGCACTGACCACCAGGGTGAGCTCCTGCATTGAGCATCTGCCTCCTGGTGGTCAGTGTGTGTCATAGTGACCAGTCATTCCCAGTGGTTCTGCTTTTAGGGTCAATTTGTGTATTACCCTTTTATTATATAGGTTAGAGGCCTGGTGCATGGGTGGGGGCTGGCTGGTTTGCCCTGAAGGGTGTCCCGGATCAGGGTGGGGGTCCTGCTGGGGTTCCTGGCCAGCCTGGGTGAGTGGCTGATGGCGGTTTGCAGGCTAGCCACAGCCCCTTCAGGGTGGGAATCCCTGCTGGGGTGCCTGGGTGAGGGGCTAGTGGCTGTTTGCAGGCTGGCCACAGCTCCTTCATGGTAGGGGTCCCTGCTGGGTTGCCTGGCAAGCCTGGGTGAGGGGCTGATGGCTGTTTGCCAGGCTAGCCACAGCCCCTTAAGGGTCGGGGGTCCCTGCTAGGGTGCCTGGCCAGCCTGGGTGAGGGGCTGAGAGCCGTTTTCAGACTGGCCAAGCCCCGGAGCAGGGACCCTCACCCCATAAGGGTGGGGCCATCCTGGGTGAGGGGCTGATGGCTGTTTGCAGGCTGGCCACAGCCCCCAGCCACACAAGCTCCCAGTGAAGCTGGCTGACAGCAGGTATCTGGGGTTTATTTATTTTCTATAATTGAAACTTAGTTGCCTTGAGTGGAGGCAGGCAGCTTTCTCCATTGCTGGGGCAACGAAGCCTCCTGATTGCTCCAGCTCCATGGCTTTTATAATTGAAAGTTTGTTGCCTTGAACAGAGGCCACAGCCAGCCTATGCAGGCAGCTTCCTCCATCACTGGGGCAGTGAAGCCGCCTGTTTGCTCTAGCTCCGTGGCTGCCAGTCACCATCTTGGTTGGGTTAATTTGCATATAGTCTCTCTGATTGGCTGGTGGGTGTGGCTTGGGATGTAACAGAGTGGCACCAATTTGCATATTACTCTTTTATTAGATTAGAATTAGATAATATTTATTAGTGACCTTTTGAATATGTATATGTGTATGAGGAGAGAGAAAATGCTTATTAAAAGGGGACATGATAAACTGTTGTCATGGGTCAAATTGTGACCTTCATTTTATGTTGTTTCCCTACAATGTTTCTTTATAGAACAGGATGTAATTGATCTCTAATTTGAGTAGTTACACCTCGTATTTTACATATTTATGAAGTTTTGGATTTATAGTACATTTTAGGGAGCAGTTTAAGTAAGAGTGGCACAATAGCATAATTAAGAGGCAAATGGTTTTATTTTGAGATGGGGTATTCTTTAAGGATGATATGTATGGTCTTTATATTCTCTTTATAATTTTTTTATCAAAAGTATAAACATTTATTGTGTAACAGTTTAATGGATTATGGTGAAAGTACATATCTTCAGAAAATCTCACCTCTTGTAATTGAGAACCAAATTTTGGTGTCAGAAATGATTCCATAAAAGATTAAAAATTTTGAAATGTGTTTGCTATGAAAGGAGTCAGCACACTACCTATTTTTGCATGGTTAAAAAAATTGAAAGAAGAAGAATACTTTGTGACATGTGAAATTCAAATTTTAATGCTCATAAGTAAAGTTTTATTGGAACACAGCTGCTTTTCCATTATAATGACAGAGCTGAGTAGTTGTGACAGAAACCCTATAATGGCATTCTCATCACTTCGTACTGCTTTTAGTTCACAACAAATTTCACTGTTGCTATTAAAACTTGATAGTGTTTTGAATGATGTGTGTATTGCCTGTCTGCAGTATTTCTTTATACCAATGCATATTCATTATGTCAAAACAAAAGTAAAGAAAAAAATGGACTCTGAACGACATGCTTTTAAGGCATCGGGGATTATTATTTTGTTACTGAATTACATAAGCAAAACATTGTCCTTATTATGCAGTGATACTGTAGCTGTGATAGATTACTTTATAAGTTGACATTACTTCATTAAGCATACACCCAGTATTTTCAACTCTCAATTTTCTTAAGGTAACAGTCAATTTATAAAGGCGTATCTCATCATAGCATAAGTTCTTCATAAAAATAAACATAGAAAATGGGGCTGTCATCAAAATAAGTTTCTGAGTGTCTCATTTGTTAGCCAAGCAAGGAAAACCATTTAGTGAATTAATTAAAATCTATTGATTGCAACAACAAAAATGTCCAGAGAAAATAAAGTTGTTTTAGATTATTCACTTTCTTTTAATAGTTTAATTTTTAGAAAGAGGGGAAGAGATTGGGGGGGAACAACTGTGTGAGAGTGCAACATCAATTGGCTGCCTCCTGAACACCCCCCACTGGCATGTGCCCTGACTGGTAACTGAACTGGCAACCTCCTGGTCGAGGGGATGACACCCAACCAATTGAACCACACCCTCAGGGATAGACTATTAACTTTTTAAATCATTTAATCAAGAACCATTGATTTAAGAGTTAAGGATATTTGAAGTCAATTAAAAAAAACAAGACAAGTGATACAGAATGATTTTTCTTGGCTCTTGATGAGTTGAAAGATGTTATTGATACTACTCAATTATTGTTTATTCAAGGTGTCAGTACTAAGTTTGATGTGGGGGAAAAATTAGCCTCTGTGAATAGTCTGTGTAGGAACAACTACAGGTGAGAATATTTTCAAGGTTGAGAAAATACTATGTACTAACTGATATGGAATCTAAGATGCACATACTACAATGATGGTAAAAATATGTGTGGAACAGAAAAAGGCTTATTTGGACGAATTCACAAAGCTTGTTAAAAGGAGATGTTCAAAGCCTGTGGTTATTCGTTGTATTATTTGTTCATCAGCACATACTTTGTAGGAAATACTTAATCATGTTATTGAATCAGTATTGTCAGTGGTGATTCTTATTTGCTCTCATGGACTTAACTAGTATCAGCTTCATGAATTTTTGTTAGAAGCTGAATATCCTATCTGGCTTAGCAGGTAAAATATTATTGCAATTATTTGAGCTAAGGACTGAGATTAAAATTTTTTTTAACAAAGAAGATGGACCCCAAACACTATTATCAAATATGAATTGGCTTTGGAACTTTTATCTGTAGACGGGAAAATGTTTTGTATGAATTTAACCTAAAATTATATGGCAGAATAGTGCTTACATGCAAAATTTAGCTGCAGTAAAGTAATTTTAGTGGCAACTGATGTTTGAATCACAAGTGACATCAAGCTGCTTTACACATTTCTCATGCTGTCAAAGTGAGATCTTCATTACCCATGAATTTTCATGAATATATTTTTTCAGTCTCTAACTACAGTTCCAGCATCACTTTTCCAGCATTAAAACATGCACATGCAACAAGTTTCCTTATTTCAAAATCCATCTAATTGTGCACTTGAGAAACTTCTATCTAACTTTCAATTGGAAGTGATTAATCTGCAATGTAATGATATATTGAAAGACAAATATCAAAAGAATCTAATGGACTTCTATAACTGCCTTTTAAGTAATGAATATGCTTAATTAAAATCATATGCTTGTGGACCGATACCAGTATTTGACAATACCTATCTGTCAGAAAAGACATTTTCAAAGATAAATACATAAAATCTGATCAGCATTAACAAAGATGAGATTTTGATGACAGGAAGCTTTAATTAAGTGAAACTTTACCCCTTCCTCCCCCCCCCCCACCCAAATTTCATTCTTTTAATTAGCAGACTTACATATTGTAAAATACTAGAGGCCCAATGCACGAAATTTCATATAAGAGTAGGCCTTCGCATCCATGGCTGCCTGTATCCCTCTGTCGCAGCCACTGGCGGCTGTCTCAATCCCGGGCCTCCAGCTCTGGCTTTGTCATGGAAGGATGTCCAGGTGGACATCCAGTCTAATTAGCGTATTACGTTTTTATTATTATAGACTAGAGGCCCAATGCACAAAAATTTGTGTACTGGGAGGGGGGGCATTCCTCAGCCCAACCTGTCTGGGACTTCTCGGGGGATGTCCACCTGCTGGCTTAGGCCTGCTCCCCAGAGGATTGGGCTTAAGCTGGCAGTCAGACATCCCTCTAGTAGCCCGGGAGCCCTCAGAGGATGTCCACCTGCCATCAGGGAGCAAGCTTAAGCTGCAGTCAGACATCCTTAGTGCTGCTGAGGAGGCAGGAGAGGCTTCGACCACCACTCCTGTGCTGGCAGCCTAGCTTGTGGCTGAGCAGAGCTCCCTCTGTGGGAGTGCATTGATCACCAGGGGGCAGCTCCTGCATTGAGTGTCTGCTCCCTGGTGGTCAATGTGTGTCATAGTAATCAATTGTTCCCATTCTGCTTTTAGGGTCAATTTGCATATTACCCTTTTATTATATAGGACTAGGGGCCCGGTGCACAAAAATTTTGCACTCGGGGCGGGGGAGGTCCCTCAGCCCGGCCTGTTCCCCCTTGCTGTCTGGGACCCTCAGGGGAGATGCCCACCTTCTGGCATGCCTGGCCAGCCTGGGTGAGGAGGTGAGGGCCATTTTCAGGCTGCCCACAGCCCCTTCAGGGTTCGTGCACTGGGGGGTGGGAGGGCTGGTGAGTGCAGGCCTGGATGTTTCCCACCGGAGGGCCCATGATCGCACACGCCTGGTGGGCCCCCACTGCTGAGGGGACACACCCGGCTCAGAGGTGGGTGGTGAGCCAGGGGCGGACACTGGTGCAGGATCCCTCGGTGGAGCCCTGCTACTGAGCGAGCACACCCGGGACCCGGGGTGGAGCCGGGCAGCAGACTAGCTTCGGATGCTCCGCACTGTGCAGCAGACGCTCTCGCACGCCCTGTGGATGCCCCCGGGGGGCAGACGAAGGCAGCGGACCCTGGATGGGTGCTCCCGCATGCCCCCAAGGAGGCCCCGGGGTGGAACCACTCAGCAGACTTAGGATAGGTGCTCTGGATGCCCTGAGGAGGCCCCAGGCCGGACCTTCCCTCCCCCCCACTGAGCTGACACACCTGGCACAGCTGTGCTGGCCATGGAGGCTCCCAGTGCAGAGCCGCCCTGCCAGCCTCCATCTTGGCTGGGTTAATTTGCATACAGCTGCTCTGATTGGCTGGTCGGCATGGCTTAGGCATCCCAAAGAAACGGTCGATTTCAATATTACACTTTTATTAGTTTAGATAATTGAAACACTGTTGTTTTAAGCTGAGGCCTAGGCAGGTAAGGAAGCCTGTTTGTTTCAGCTTCGTGGCTTCTATAATTGAAACATTGTTATTGTGACCAGAGGCTCAGCCAGCCTAGGCAGGCAGTTGCAACAGAAGCCTCTGGTTTGCTCTAGCTCCATGGCTGCTGGCCTCCATCTTGGCTGGGTTAATTTGCATACAGCCGCTCTGATTGGCTGGTGGGCATGGCCATGAGCAGAGGCTCGACTCAGCCAGCCTAGGCAGGCAGTTGCAATAGAAGCCTCTGGTTTGCTCTAGCTCCATGGCTGCTGGCCTCCATCTTGGCTGGGTTAATTTGCATACAGCCACTCTGATTGGCTGGTGGGCATGGCTTAGGTGTCTCGGGTAATGGTCAATTTGCATATTACTCTTTTATTATATTAGATTATACTCAGCTGTTATATTTTCAATTTTTTCATTAAAAATCTTTTTCTCGTTATAATAGCATTTGTGTGATTTTTACCTATTGCCAAGAAAGACTAAACTACTTATGATCTGGCCCTTTACAGAAAAAGTTTGTGGACTCCTATAGCAGTCCTTCTCTAACATGAATGCACATAGTAATTACATGAGGATGTGGTTAAAATGCAAATTCTGTTTTGATAGGCCTGAGGTGGGACCCAGGATTTTATATTCCTTATAAGCATATGAGGTGATAACAGATGGGACTATGTTTAGATAAGCACACTTTAGTATATTCAAGGTTAGATTTTTAGATAGTTACACTAATACTTGTTAAGTATCTTATGTGGCAGGGTTTATACTAGGGGCTCTTGCATATATCGCCTCTTTAAAATGTCATAAAAACTTGTTAGAAGGTATTAAGGACCACAGTGAGGGGGAAACCCTAGTAAGAGTTTTCAGTTAGAAACATTGTGTGTTTTTTCTGTTTTTGTTTTTTTGCCTTGGATCTCATGAGGGAGGAGGAAGTCCTAGAGGAAGCTGTACATCTAAGGAAAAAAAAACCCGATTTTGTGAGCTGATCCAGGTCAAAGTAGGGACTGATGAGATGTCCCCATCTTCTCTACTAAATTTCTCAGCCATCAATCAATAACCAAGTTAAGGAGTGGACATAGTATATAGCAGTATAGCACATACTAGTATATATTTTGCAAACATTGTTTTCCTAGTCTCTTGTTTGTGTTTTAAGAATGTGGTAAAATATACATAATATAAAATTTAACCATGTTAACTAATTTTAGGTGTATGGTTCAGTTGTACTACCATTATCAACATCTATCTCCAGAACTGTCTTTCCCAACTGAAACGCTATATCCATTAAACACTAACTTTCCATTCCACCATAACACTCAGTCTCTTCAGCCATCATTGTACTTTAGTTTCTGTGAATTGGAGTACTCTAAGAACCCCATATAAGTGGAATCAGACAGTACTTGTCCTTTTGTGTCTGGTTTACTTCACTTAGACTACTATCTTCAAAGTTCATCTATGTTGCACCCTGTGTCAAAATTTCCTTCATTTTTAAACACTGACTACTATTCCATTTTGTGTATATATCTCATTTTATCTATTCATTGTGGACAAAGTTGCTTTCACCTTTTTGGCTATTGTGAATAATGCTATCAACATGAAATGTACAAATATCTGTTCTGGTCCTTGCTTTTACTTCTACTAGATTTATACTCAGAAGTGGACTTTCTAAATCATATGATAATTCTACGTTTTATTTTTTTGAGGAGATGCCATACAGTTTTTCACGTGACTGCACCAGTTTACATTCCAGCAGTGTACAAGGATTCAAATTTCTCCACATCCTAGCTAACACTCTTTTTTTTTCTTTTTATGATAGCCATCTTAATGGTTGTAAAATGGTATCTCATTGTAGTTTTGATTTGCATTTCCCTATTGGTTAATGATACTGAGCCTTTTATGTGTTCATTGGTCATATCTTTTTTAGAGGAATGTCTGTTTTAGTCCTTTGCTTATTTTAAAATTGGGTTTTAGTTTTCTTCTTGAGTTGTAGGATTTCTTTATACATTCTGCATATCAGTCCTTTATCAGATGTTTGATTTGCAGATATTTTCACCCATCCTTTGGGCTGCTTTTTTACTTTCTTGGTGGTGTCATTGGATGCACAGAAGTTTCTAATTTATCTATTGTTAATTCTCACCTGAGGGTATTTTTCCATTAATTTTTAGACAGAGTAGAAGGGAGGGGAGAGATACACAGAAACATCCATGTGAAAGAGACATTGATTGGTTGCCTCCTGCACACACCCTACCAGGGCTGGGAAATGAGCCTGCAAAAAAGATACGTGCCCTTGATCGGAGTCAAACTTGATAGCCTTCAGTCCTCGGGGCCAATGTTCTATCCACTGAGCCAAACCAGCCAGAGCTTGAGTTAAATTTTTTAAAATATATTTTATTGATTTTTTTACAGAGAGGAAGGGAGAGGGATAGAGAATTAGAAACATCGATGAAAGAGAAACATCGGTCAGCTGCCTCCTGCACACCCCCTACTGGGGATGTGCCCATAACCATGGCACATGCCCGTGACCGGAATCGAACCTGGGACCCTTCAGTCCACAGGGCGACGCTTTATCCACTGAGCCAAACCGGTCAGGGCTTGAGTTAATTTTTATATATGGTATTAAAATAAGGGTCCAACTTAATATTTTTGTAAGTGGATATCCAGTTTTCCCAACAGAATTTTGTTGACTGTCCTTTCCCCATTTAATGGTCTTTGTGTACTTGTTGAAAATCATTTGATCATATATGTGAGGATTTATTTCTGGGCCCTGTATTTTATTCCATTGATTTATATGTCTGTCTTTAGACCAATAACATATAAATGTTACTATTTTGACCTGGCAGAGTCACCAAGACTATTTATTGGTATAGTAGAATTTTGTTTTTTGTTGGTTTTGTTTTGTTTGTTTTTTTAATGAATAATGGTAATAAAATAGGAAAAATACATTGGGGGAAAGTCCTTAACCTCATACCATATACAAATATTAATTTAGGATGAATTGTGGACCTCAACAGAAAAATAAAAACTTATAAAGATGATATTTTTTTTACTTTAGGGCATGCAAAATTTTCTTAGGATAGAAAAATAATAATCAAAATAGAAAAATTAGATAATCTTTATTTCACCAAAATGAAACACTTCTGCTCTGTCAAAACAGCATAAAGAAAATGGAAAAGCCCTTACCGGTTTGGCTTAGTGGATAGAGCGTTGGCCTATAGACTCAAGGGTCCCAGGTTCGATTCTGGCCAAGGGCATGTACCTTGGTTGCAGGCATAGCCCCAGTGGGGGGCGTGCAGGAGGCAGCTGATCGATGTTTCTCTCTCATCGATGTTTCTAACTCTCTATCCTTGTCCCTTCCTCTCTGTAAAAAATCAATAAAATATATTTTTTAAAAATGAAAAAAATATTAGAGACTTAGAGAAATTGCTTTTCTATCTACTTAACATCTATTAATGATCTGACAATGAAGTGTAACTAGAATACATAAATAACTCCCACATATAAATAACAATCTAATGGAAAATCGGGCAGAAGACTTGACAACGTTCTTAACAACATCAACAGTAAAGATATAAACAAATTGCCAGTAAGTTCATGAAAAGGTACTAATGTCATTAGTAATCAAGGAAATGCAAATCAAAGTCAAAGCTGAGTCGCACTTCACACTGCTATAATAAAGATTTTTAAAAGTCAACATCAAATATTGGTAATTATGCAGGAGTGTAAGATAGTACAACCATTTTGGAGACTTTTAACAGTTTCTTAAATAGTTCATATGCAACATCCTCACGATCCATCTGTATTAAAATGAAACAGTTGTTTACATAAGTAATTGTGCAAGAATATTTATAGCGACTATGTAATTATTTTTTAAATATAATTTAATGTTTTCAAAATATTCCTGTGGCAGGGTAGAATTGATAGCAAAATCTGTGAGTTGTATGCTTTTTGAGGCCAGTCTACCTTATTACTGCTTTATTTCCAGTGCCAACCTTAAGACTTGACTAACTTGTCGTATACTAGATGGTTCATTTGAGAATCATCAGTTTGAAATGCGAGGGGGTATGAAAAGAGAGCAGACAGCCCTGAATTGGCCATTGGTGTAGTATTCACCGCTAACAGAGAACAAGCAGAGAAGCAGAAAAGACATGGTTGAATTCTGAAGACTAGAATTGTGTATTCTAAAAACCAAGGATTGAGAGGTGTTTCTTTTTTATCACCCTCCTCCCCCACCCCCTGTCTCTCCCCCAGAAAGGAATAGTGCACAATTTCTGATATAATAGCAGGATAAGAAAAAAATGGAAGCATTGGTGGTATGTGAGAGTACTTTGTCAGAAGTATGCTTATAATAGAAATTAGATTCCAGAGACCTAAGGTGGTTATGGTTATAAATCACCAACTTAAGGAAAGAATTATGTTAATAGCATAGAATTCAAGAGAAAGTAGTGTGTTTTTTAAAAAAATACATATATTCCTTTTTATTTCAGAGAGGAAGTGAGGGGGGAGAGAAAGAAATATCAGTGATGAGAGAGAATCATTGATCAGCTACCTACTGATCACAACCCAAGTATGTGCCCTGCCTGGAATTGAATGGTGATCTCCTGATTCATAGGTCAGCACTCAACCACTGAGCCACACTGGCAGGGCAAGAAAGTATTGTGGTGTGTTTTTTTTTGTTGTTGTTTTTTTTTTTTAAGAAAAGATATATAAATGAAGGCCTAAGGAGGCAAAGAGGGAAAAGATGTACGAGATGGGATTCAGACATGCAAGATATCTTGGATATCTAGACGGAATGGGATCAAAAGCTTGAAGCTTTTTAAAGGCAGTTACACATTTGAGATGGAAAAAGAAGTACACGGGAAAGACATTGAGATACAGGAAAGCAAATAAATGTGTAAGCATGGTCATTATCTATCTAGTTCTCTGCTCAAATAAAGAAGAAAAGAATGAAGGGAACTTTAAATAAGAATAATTCTTAATCTTTAGGAGAGGATTGTCAGAGTATGTGGAAAGACTCCAGTATCATTTAAAAATGTTCCACATGCGATTCTGGATTCGGGTTATAATACCTTTCTTGCTCCCTTTGAGAAACACTCATGTCAGCAGAGAATTAGCAAGTATGGATAAAAGTTTTTTAAGAGTTTAATTGAACTTTAGGTAAAATTTTTGGTGCTTTAGTCTGCATAGTAGCAATTATATGAGGGTGATAATTTCTCCCCTTCGTTCTCAAGGTGCTTGTTTAATAACAGATATTACCTTACTGATCTGTTTATGTGTGTGTTTATCTACCTGATAAAAACAGAAAACATTCAAAACTATCAACTATACAAAAACTTCATGAAATTAATTTAATAGCTCATAACTAGTGTTTTTCTTTTTTAATAGACTGGAATAGACTAGAGAATACTGATGTGCACTGTTTGCAGTAAGAAGTATTTCTTAATATGTATGTATCTGAGTTAGGTGGAAAATATATTTCTTAATGTGGATTGCAATTAGAACTGTTCGAAATCCACTGTAGGTTGTTTTGATAAATGAGAGTGGACATTACAAAGTCTCTTTCATATCTTTGCAGAATTCATTAAGTTTAGTGACATATCAACTAAACACATATATATTTTGTGTTTATATTTAAAGATATATGTATATATTGTGTGTGTGTTTTATTTTCTTATTAGGTGCAATGGATGAGCTTCATAGTCTGGATCCAAGAAGGCAAGAATTATTGGAAGCTAGATTTACAGGAGTTGCAACTGGGAGCACCGGGAGCACTGGAAGTTGCAGTGTTGGAGCTAAAGTGAGTGAAATTGTAGTCTGTATTTGACATTCTTTCCTTGTATTAAATCAGTGGTTCTCAACCTTCTGGCCCTTTAAATACAGTTCCTCATGTTGTGACCCAACCATAAAACTATTTGCATTGCTACTTCATAACTATGATATTGCTATTGAATTGTAATATAAATATCTGATATGCAGGATGGGCTTAGGTGACCCCTGTGAAAGGGTTGTTCGACCCCCAAAGGGGTTGCCACCCACCGGTTGAGAACCACTGTATTAAATGATCTAAAATATATTTTATGCTTAACAGAAAAATATCCTATATAATAAAAAGCTAATATGCAAATTGTCCCCCTCAGGAGTTTGACCAACTAAGAGGTTGACCACTCGCTATGACATGTGCTGACCACCAGAGGGCGGCATGGAATGAAAGAAGGCCCCAATTGGCCCTGATTGCCGGCCAGGCCTAGGGTTCCCTACCCATGCACAAATTTTGTGCACCAGGCCTCTAGTTCCTTACTATAATTTTTATAATGTATAGAAAAAAATTCAGTGTTTATGAACCATATTTCTTATATAGCATATATATCATATTTCAGGGGCATTATGATATAATACAGCATACTAGGTTTCAGTGGTAAAAAGGAGTGTCTTTCTCCCATTACATAATTTTTACCTTTCTTATCCTTTGTTTCTCTCTTGTCCCTATTATGCATATTCCTATCTGTACATTAATCCACTACTTTTGACTACTGCAAAAAAACTCAATAGTGTATCTGTTTGTTTTCCACTGATAGATATCAGGTTATCTTCAACTCCCCACTGCCTCACACTGTAGTGAGTTTCTTGTACTTGTTCTCTTTTGGAGCTTTGTGAGTATTTAGGGTATATTCCCAAGAGCAGAACTGCTAGAACGTAGGGTATGTGTAGACTTAGGTGGAGTAAATAGTACAAGACGACTATTCAGAACAGTTGTGCAAAACCAGTTTGCACTTTCAGCAGAGTGGAGTGCATGAGTGTTTTTATATCCCTACATCTCATGTTCACCAGCATCATCCAGGTTCATCATTCTTGGTAGTCTTATAGGTATGGAATAATGTCTCATTGTTTTCCTTATATCACATACAGTTATTTTGAGCATTTTATTCTATTAGAAATAAATTTTATTTTTATTCTTTGGATGATTTCTAAGAAAGAATAAAAGATAGCAACCTTTACAAATAGAACTGCTGGACAAAGAAGCTTGAAATCTAAAATTGGGTCTAGTGAATCCTGATGATATTCTAAAAGGTAAATACTCCTTCCCCAACCCTGCTCCACAAAGATATTCTACAGTTTTTTCTACTACTTTTATAGTTTTACTGTCATATTTGCTCTTTAGTGCATTTAGGCCTCAACTTTTCTTTAATGTTGATAGGGATCCAGTTTTCCATGTAGTGAACCCGTTTTATCAGTAACTAATATGCATGAAATTTGTGCACAGATGCGGTCCCTAGGCCTGACCGGTGATGGAAGTGTGAGCATCTGGCATGGAAGGGCAGGCAGCCCTACCCTGTGCCGCCGCCGCCACTGACCGCCGTCTGCGGGGCATTCGATAGGGGCTGGGCCCCTGTCACCGCCGCTGGTCACCATCTCTGTGGCGATTAGCAGAGTGATTGGGCCCTGCTTGCACCCTTCTTGGCCTGGCACCACCCACTCACCTGCTCTACCATCCCGCTGCGGTCCTGCTCTTGTCAGGGCCCATCCGGGCTGGCAGCGCCTCCACTGCCACCCACTGTCAGCATCACGTTGCTGATGCCCACAATGTTCTGCCCACCCTTTGTGGTCACTGTACATCATAGTGAGCAGTCAAACTCCTGGTCAAACAATTTGCATTTTAGGCTTTTAATTATATAGTATGCTTCTTAAATCATTTGTATTTTTCCACTGATTTGTGGTGCCAACTTTATCATATATTAAGTTGCCATGTATATATACTGATCTGTCTCTGAAATTTCTTAAGTTCTCGTGCTCTGTCTGTTTTCTAGTACCAGTATCTCATTAAACACACACACACACAGTCTTCTTTTGTAAAGTTGATTTAGTTATTATGGATCTTCATTTCTTCATGAAATTGAGCATCTCTTCATTTGCTTGTTAGCACATAGGGATTTTTTTCTATAATAGTTTGTATCTTTTTCCTTAAATGATTTAAATGGAATTTTTATCTTGGATGCATTGAATTTATAAATTAATTTGGGGAGTACTGAATTTTTATAAGTTTAGCTTGTCTCATTTAAGTACATGAAATGTCTCCACATTTATTGTTTCTTCACTGTAGTTCTTAGGAATTTTGGGCTAGTTTTGTGGATTTTTTTTGTCTAATTCCTGAATATTTTAAAGGTTTTGTGACTGGAGTATTTATTATTATATTGTGTAGTTAGTTAATTGCTTATCAGAAGGCTTTTGCTTTTTATAGGTTCATCTTTTTTTTTTTGTATGTAACAGTCTTGTTGTTAGTTTTTCTAAAAAAAAATTTATGTTCCAAAAATGAGTTTTATTTCTGACACTGCAGTATATTTATTCCTTGTAGTGGTCATCAACTTCAATACTTTTTCTTGTTCAAGAAGAATTTAATGTTTTTTCATTAACTGTAATGTTTGCTATAGGTTTTGTGTCTATTACCATGCCCAAGTTAAAGGAGAACTTTTCTATTCCTGGTTAGTTAAGAGGTTTGTTTGTGGGTATGTTTGTTTAAAAATCATAAATATTGTTGAACTATATGAAGGTCTTTTTTTGTTCTTGGTTAAAAGACATAAAATTTTTCTCCTGCTATTATGTGAATTATATAGTTAGATTTTTTTTTTTTTTTTAATGTTGAGCCTGTTGCATTTTTAGGATAAATCCTACTAGGTTATGATACACTATTTTCAAAAATATATTTATTGGACTTAATGCATGACTATTTTATTTAGGACTAGAAGCCCCATGCACAAAATTCATGCACTGGTGAGGGAGGGCGGAGGTCCCCCTCAGTCCAGCCTGCACCCTCTTGCAGTCCCAGACCCCTCGCTCCTTACTGCCTGCCTGCTTAGTGCTTGCTCCTTACCTCTCGGCTCATTGTTCCTTAGTGCTGCCTCGGAGGCGGGAGAAGCTCCTGCCACCACCACAGCATTTGCTATCCATGAGCCTTGCTTCTTTCTGGCTAAGTGGCACTCCCCCTGTGGGAATGCACTGATCACCAGGGGGCAGCTCCTGTGTTGAGCATCAGAGCGACCAGTCATTCCACTGTTTGGTCTATTTGCATATTAGGCTTTTATTACATAGGATTTCTGTGTGTATGCTTACAGAAAAAACAGATGTAGAGACCTGAAGAGTTCAGTGAGTTTTGACAAATGTCTATACTTGAAGAAATCCACATCCCTCTCAAGATATTGAACATTGTCATTATCTTACCTTATCTGTTTTATAAATCAGTATCACACTAGCCGCATAAAATGAACTGCTTGCCCTTTCACTATTTTCATTTTTTTTTAAATACTGTATATGATAGGAAATATACAGTGGAAGAAGGGAGGCATTTACCTGTAAAATTATCTTGACCTGGGATTTGTTGGGAGTGGAGGTCTTTTACTACCATTTAAAAATTTAAATACTGTTTAGTTTATATACTAATCCATTTCATGTAAGCTTTTCAAACCTATTAGTGTATAGTAATAATACTTTTTTTTAAAAAACCTCCTTTGTTAATTCCTTTCTGTTTATTTTTTCATATTCCTTGTATACATTCTTGCCAGAGCTCTGACTGACTTAATGACTCTTTCAAAGAAACAGATTTTGGTTTTAATCTGTTTCACTGGTTTTGTTTCCTTGTTCCACATTGCTTTTTGCCTTCATAGTTGTTACTTTGGGTTTTTTCTCTGTGTCTCTTATTTCAGCAACTGGGTTAAATGAATTAGCTTATTTACTTATATGGAGACATAATTTATAACAAATCCATTTTAAGCGTTCAGTGATGAGATCCCCCCCCATGGTTTTTATTAAAGTATAATTTACGTGTAGTAAAATTAATCCTTTTTATCACATAATTCTGCTATAAGTTTTGACAAATATATACAAATGTATAACCCCACCACAAGAATATTTATAGCAACCTTATTCATAACAAGCAAAATTTGAAAACATCCAAATATCACTCTACAAATAGAAAACAAACTGGTATATCCATACATACAACAACAAAAAAGAATGATATACTCAATGGCAACAACACAAATAAACCTCAGTGTGTAAATCTTTTTGTGGCTATATGTTTTCATTTCTCTTGAGAGAGTACTTAGGCGTGGAGTAGGATAGGAGTATATTTTAATGTTGATTAGAAACAGATTTTTTCCAAAGTGTTTGTAAAATTTTTACTGTGATCAACAGTACATAACGAATTTTAATTGTTCCATAGTCGTTGTTTTAGCCTTATCTGGACTGCTTAGAGTCTGTCCCACTCTTGTATAGATCGGTGACCAGCCAAAGACATGGTTAGAAATAACATGCAGAATTTGCAACTCTGTCTTTGGTGCTTTATTTTCTAACTGCTTCACCCTGGTTTTTCAAGCCAATAAGATTGCCTGTGATGATCCAAGTTTCAGCTGCTCTGCGGCTCACACTAGGGCTTAACAGCAAAAACTGTAAATACAGGAAACCCATCTAGTGTATTCCCTTCTTCCAAATGTTGTCTCGTATCCAGATTCTGTCTACTCTTGGCTGCTCACGTGCTTTTAGGTAGTTGTCTTTTATATATTTATCCAGAATTTATGGTTATCTAAGGGAACATTGGTCTGATAATAGGAATTCTGTTGCTACCTGTGGCAGAATCTGTATTTTTAAAAATTGCTTTAAAAGGTAAAAATATCTCATGAATTTATATTGATACTTCCAATTGAAATCAGAACTACAAGGTTTTTATTTATATTGCATCATTTTACTTCTATATCAAGAATTATAGTTCTCAAGGATGTAAACCAGATGATAGAATTAGAATATTCCATAGCTATTTACTTTCTTTCCTGTACACACGGCAACCTCAAAGCAACTACACTTGTGCTATCACAATGGCCAGAGTGGTTACTGAAAACAATTATAAGTTTTTTCACTTGTGCTTCCCATAAAATTCCATCTTCCGATTTTTAAATGTTGTACTGTTAATAACTTTGCATGCATTAGCCATTAAATTTCATAGTTTCGGCCTTGTATTTTTTATTTAACCTTTATCAGTAAGTAATAATATTGATTTTATTAGTTCTTACGATGAATTTTCATTTTGGTGATCTGAAGTCTGGATTCTTTTGGAAAGCTCAAGAGAGCATTATTTCCTGATTTCTGGCATTTTGATAAGTCTATGCCTTCTATATGTTAAAACTACATTTTACTGGATATAGAACACTCTATTCACACTTCCTTGAATATCTTAATACGTTACTTCATTTTCTTCTGGCATAAAGTGCTGCCTTTGAAAAATCAAATATTCTGAGGTGTATATTGTGTTCTTTCAGGCAGTAGTTTCAATTTTTAAAAAATTTTCAAGGAAGATTTCCTGAACTACAGTTTCTACTATTTGTTTTCTTCTGCTGATGCTCTTTAAAGACTTCTGTCACCTGAATGTTGGATATTTGTTGCTTCAGTAGTTGTTGCTTTCTCTCATTCTTTTTATCTCTTCATTTCTTTTGATTTCAAAAGTGTTCCTCCTTTTTACCTTCTAGTTCTCTTAAATCATTATCTGTTATATTTATTCTCTCTTGGTTTCATTCAGGCTTAATCTTCATTATTGAACCCATTTTTCCCCCAATTTCTGATGCTTTCCTAGGTTCTGTTACCTTATTTCTGAGTTATTTTTGAAATCTGATTTATGTTGTTCTTTCATGTCTTGAGTCATTTTGGTAATGTCTTTTAGCTCATTTTGAAATATTAGTTTTCACCTATTTTGTGAAATGTGTATGTTTCTAGTATGCTTTTATTATCAAGACAGTAGTCTATATCTTACTGTCTTTTTTCTTATAATAACTTCATGGGATGACCTACATCATTTTCTGTTGCTTACCTTTTTTTGTTTCTTTTTGTTTTGGTTTAGAATGACTTTTCTTATACAGCGCCCTCTGCTGTTGTTTTCGGGCCCTCTTCAAAAGTAATTTCTGAGATTTCTAAGCTTTGCTTCCTTCCCCGCCTATTATTTTTATATTCTTTTTTCTGTATCTTCATTGTACCTGTTGAGCTTAGTTTTGTTTCCACACCTAGTAGCTTATACTTACTGTGACATCCTTAGTGAGAGATTAGTTTTAAGAGTTCATAGGGCCTAAATCGCTCTGACTTCTTCAGAGTTCACCATGGACCCCTTGCACTTTAGTCACTATTGGAAAGGGCAGAAACCTTTCCAGGTATAGCTCCTGTACTCCGATTGACTTAGTGGTCAGTTGCATTTGCTGTTTGGGAGTCTCCGTTGTCAAATCTGTTCCACACTCTGTTTCCTTTGCCTTTATCTCATACCATGCAGGTGCTGTGGTTGTTCCCATCTGCTATTTGGGGGAGAGTCCTAGTGACCCAGTTTTGTTGTAAATGTTATGTGTGAGTTTGGGGTTTATACTGTATTTTTATGTGGAGATTTAGGGATAATAAAAAACATCATCACCACCTCCCATTGTCCCTGAATCTTTATAGTTTATCACTTCTTAATTGCTGTTTACGGTGCTCTTTGTTTGAAGTTTGATCATCTTGCTCTAATTAGATTTTAACTTCCTCTTAATAGTGTTTGAATCTTAATTAGTTTGCATGTTGTTTGTGTTGAAAATTGGCTTTATAGTGTCCAGCATAGTACTAAACGTGTGCAGTAGCTCTGGGTCACCAGTTTTGAAAGTAGTCGAATGGTTAGTCGAACATGCAACCTTTTAATGGTAGGATTAACAGCTACTCTTAGAAATTGAAGGGAAATATGATACCAATTGGCCTGCTTCCACATGAAGTTTATCCATGCATCATCTTTGGCATGCCTGTCATCCCCTGGTCTAATCATCCCTGTAAGACATTGCTTTAATGTATTATTGGTCCAAACAAGTCCACAAAACAATAAGCATAATAGAAACATATTTGAAACATAGCAAGCATCATCCCGCAAAATAATAACTTATTTCTGTTTGTCACAATTTAAAATATTGTAAAGGAAATGGTGAAATTGTTGAGTGAAGCCATTAAAATGGTCATAATGATAAAAATATTCTTAAAACACTAAGCCAAAACAAACAAACAAAAGATTTTCTAGTTTGTTAATATGAAGAGAGGCAAATGGGCGTAGATGGGATATGATGGAATTTGGTAAGATTGTGAAGAGAAGTAAGGAACACAAATAATACTTTAGTTAAGGAAGCATTAGATTTTGTATGTTGAATAGTAGTTTTAGGGATCTTGTTATCTAACAATAGCACATTTCCTTTGCTCCTGAATTTGGTATTCTAAAAACTCAAGTAATGAGTCCGTCCCTAAAATAAAGCAGAACTTTATTAACTTGGTAAAACTTTCCAAGGTATTTATAGTGTTAAGAGGTTGGTATTTCTTATATTTACTTAATTTGACTTCCTTGTTTAAAAAAATCATACTTTATTTTAATTTATGAAGCTATATTATTGGTGTAATATGTTTCATTTAAAATTACTTCTAAGTTTTACCTTCTTAAAAATCTTTTAACAGGCTTCAACAAATAATGAAAGCTCTAATCACAGTTTTGGAAGCTTGGGATCTTTAAGTGACAAAGAATCAGAGGTAAGTAACTTCATTTTAAATATGGTACTATGAAAGTCGAAGTTGGAATCACCTTTTTAAAAAAAATAGGTTTTTTTTCTTCAGTTCTTATGCTACATATTAATGCTTTTTAAGTTTTTGTAGGAGCATTTTACTCTGCCTTATGAAGCACAGCATTCAGACTGAAGACTGTATTTGTCATTAGAAAGAAAATAGTTTCTTTGTTTATGGAGCTGAACTTGTGATATAGGTGTTCTTAATGGAAGACAGTTACTAGCCATTCATAATTTTAGTAGTTGAAGGCGGTTTTTGAAATACATTGCCTCACAGTTTTCTATTTCTTATTATACTTTCCTCTTAGTTTGGCTCTGAGTAAGGGTTTGTTTACTTTCTAAGATACAGATATAAGGGCTTTTTTTCCCTCTCTCTCTTTTTAAAATTTCTTTTGGAATTTCATGCTCTTGGTTTTCCCTTTTCTTACTTAAAAATATCTGAAAAATGTCCTCTCCTCCCACCCACTTACTGACCCCACTGAGAAAATACATTGGATTTTGTAAGTGGTCATTTCAATCCATGGTATAGTTCACATTAAGCATGATATACTTGATGGCATCTTTTAAAAAATGTATAGACAGGAATTGCTTTGAGTTCTAGCATTTACTTGTGGATGCTGCAACTTTAGTTTTTGTGGATATAGCCTATAATACTGTCTCTTCTCAGATTACAGAATTCTGTTACTTACTTTTCAGTGTATTTATGTGTGTGTGTCTGTGTGTGTTTTCCCTGTCAATGTTGACTTATTTCTATTTGATCCATTTTAGTCTTTTTACTATTTGGGTTAGTGTAGATATATCACCTTGATAATACCAAAAAGTTGTTAACACTCAGAAACTCTTAGCTATTCAGTTTTGGTGTTCAGTGGAAAGGCCATACCAGAGGGGCCTCTTTTTAAGCCCTATGTTATGGAAAGCATCTCGGAATCTCTAGGTAGATAGTTGTGTGCAGTTCTGTGCAGGCACCCTGACACTCCAAAGGAGTATGGCATAGGGCTCTCACTCATCAGGCTTTCCCTTCCACAGAGACAACTGGCAGGCAGCTGAAAGGACTGTGCAAGTGACGGGACTTTATCTGCAGTAGGTTCCCTTGAGGTAAGCGTTAGTAGCCCCTGTAGCACCAGATTGTCACAGTTCAGTTTTCTGTTTTTTTTTTTTTTAATTAACACACTTATACTGAGCCTTTAAAAATAGTAGGTTTAGATCTAGACAAAGGTACAATTTTTAAAAAATTATATCAAGAATGTTTTCACTTTATATTTCCTGGACTTTGAAATATTTCTTGACATTTCCAGATTTTAGTCTAGTAATTTCACATGCCTCCTCTTTCACAGGCTTTTATGTTATAAAGAACAGTAAAATAATTTTAGATATTTCCCTTTTCCATTCACCAAATCTGGTGTTCTTTATTTTTTAAATAGCAAAACATAGTAAAAAGTTAGATCACCTAAAAAAATAATATTTTTATGTTCTTTATAGATGCAGTATTTAATTCCTTCAAAAGAATCAGTTATAAGATTCAACTCTTTAAAGAATTCCAAGGATCACTTTTGGCTATATTTTTAATTTAAAATATTGATTTGTTACTGCTTTTTAAAGACCATAGTGGCATTTGCAGTGAAACAGAATTTGGTTCAACATTGCATATACTGAGCTTTATTTATATAGAAATGTTGACAGTAGGGACAGCAATAGAAAATCTTAAAACTCTTTACTTTTGCTGTTCTGTGTTCTATATCTGGAAGTTTAAGAAAATGATTAAGTCAGGTGGCATAATATTTTAGAAATAACTACAGATTATACATTTCCCTTAAGGTTTAAAGAAGCAAAAAAATTTTTGTTTTGTTTTTGTCTTTCCATTGTAAGAAGCTACATATCTGGAAAATGATTCCCAGGTTTTATTTCTATACTACATACCTTAATTAATGAATTTCCTTGGGTAAAATTTCATATAAATCAAGATACAGATATTCATAGGCCATCAGTTTAATGTTAGGAGTAAACATTAAATTGCAGTAGTACTTTTTTCCCCAGTATAGTAGTAGAGTTTTGTAGTATTCCATTGTCTTCTGATGTTATTTTATTCTTTTGGTAATCCATTCCCTGATCATTACTTTTTAAAAAATAATAATTTTTGTTTTTATGAACAAATAGTGCTAAAATATTATTATTTTTTTTTAATGATAAAAGTACAGATTCAATCAGATTTAATTTTTTAATATGGAACATTTCGCATGGGCTCCCTCTGCAAGCCTCTTCCCTAAAAGAAAGGGCAACTGTGATCTTAATACGAGTGGGTAGGGCTTTGAACAAGGAACTCCATCCACTGTAGAGACTTGGCCTGGGGCAGACAGAAAGTCTGAAGACTCTGGCCCCCTCCACCCCCATCTCCTTTCCTCATGGCCAGACAGGAAGGACTCTACTTTGGCTACCCACCCTTTCCACACCCCACTTTCTGTGTGTTTTTTTTTTGTTTTTCTTCCTGATACTTACTTCTACGTTTTATAATGTAAATAATGTGCATATCTTGCTATTTTGTTTCATCATTTAGACATTAGCTCTTCAGTCCCTTTGAGTATTTATGAAGATTCTTAGTTTCCCTACTCTCTTCAGATATTCAGAAGTGTATTTTCTTCTATCCTTTTACTCTTAAAACTGAAAACCATCTGATATTTACTATTAGGGTAATTGAATCTACTTAAACTGAAAATTTTCATTTCAGTTAATATATGAATCACTTCATATATGAATTTGCCTTTTATTTCTAAATGTAGAATTATAGACCAAAAAGGGTTTTCCTTTTGTTAATGAAATCGCCCAGTAGGTAAGAAGGTGTTGTTCTTGTTTTGCTTTATTATACATAAATCTAGGTCTCTTCAACAGGCTCTAAAAATGTACCGTATTTTCATTAAGCATTTATTTCTTATCTGTTATCTTCTAACCTTTTGCCAAGCACAGGGGATATAAAGATGAATAGTGTATTATCTCAGGCTTCTATAATTGAAACATTGTTGCTTTGAGCCAGCCGAGGCAGGCAGTTTCCTCCAAACAGAAGCCTCCTGTTTGCTCTAGCTCCATGGCTGCTGGCCGCCATCTTGGTTGGGTTAATTTGCATACCGTCACTCTGATTGGTGGGCATGGTTTAGGTGTCTCAGAGTGATGGTTAATTTGCATATTACTCTTTTATTAGATTAGATAAGGAATTTGAGCTTTTTATCTGGGTGATGGAAAGTCCTTGAAGCTGGGAGGAAAAAGACAAAGTAGAGATGAAGAAGCCCTCTCCAGGCATGTGGAGGGGATAAGATTGGAAGGAAGCAAAACCTCAGTTGGAATACTTTGCCTTTATAAAACTCCAAATCTCCATGGTTTACTATTAGGAGGAAAAACTTCAAGTGAGAGGAGTTCTAATTTAGTGTTCTGAAGTTTGCCTTTGGATATTCTTCTCCTTCAAATTCTCTCACTTTAGTTATTGATGCTATCAGAGGTTAATGTGCAAGTGAATTACCAAGAGTTCTTATGTCTGTAGATCTGGGATGGAGATTTGCATTTCTCTAACAAGTTCTCAAATTCCACTAGATTTTCAAAGTAGTATCAGTAGTTTGATGACTGTTGAATGAAGGTAAAGAAGGAAAGGGAAGAGCATAGGATTTTTTAAAGGTATATAACTTTAGGTGAGAACTCAGGAAGGAAAGGGGTCAGGCTAGAGAGAAAGACTTAGGAGTTTCTACATAGTGTGAAATGATTGGATGGTCTGAGGATTCCTAGGGGTCCCTGAGACTCTTTCAGGGGACTCACAAGGTTTTTATAACTCACAAGTTTTTACAACAGTGCTAAGACATAATTTGGCTTTGTAAAACTTATTTTCTCCTGAGCTTACAGTGAAAATTTCCAGAGGCTGTATGATACATGATGTCCTCACTGACAATTTGTGGATTCTGCACTTAAGTATTCTGGCGTTTAAAAGCTTTTTAGTTTTAAATTCTAAAATGATAAATATTGATAGTTATAAACCACATAAATAAAAGCTCTTTGGGGTCCTCAATAGCTTTTAAGAGTGTGTAGAGGAGCCCTGAGATCCAAAAGTTTAAAACCTGCTTTTGTAGATGAACTCATCCTAATAGTTTGTGTGACTCTAGGAAATGTTACCAAACCAGATGAGTGTGCTGGAGAAAGGAGGTGGATAGTAGGAAGAAAAAGAGAAGAAGAAGGAGAATTAAATGTCACAGAAGTCACAAGATAATAACAGTAAAAAGTGACTAAGAATTTGTCACTTAGGCTTAGTTCTAGTAGATTAACGGGAGCAAGATTCCCGATTATAGTTGGTTAAGGAACATTGGAAAATGAGAAAATAGTGACAGCAAATATTGATAGCTCTTGGAAGAATTTTTACTGTAAAGGAAAGGAGACAATATTGAGAGTCTTAACAGGCTTGCCATATTATATGCTAAGGAAAGGGTCATAGCAGAACTATGATGGGTCAAGGAAAGTGCCAAAGAAAAAAGGAGCAAGTAGAACCAAAACTTAACACCTTTTCCTCAGGGCGGTATGAATTTACCTTTGGTGGGCAGGGTTAGTTGTAGGCAGAAATGAGAAGGAAGAGCCTTTCTTTTGATGGATGAATTTCCAAACCTGATAACCTTTCTCTTACTTCACAGTGAAAAAAGAGGTTATCAGCCGAAGGACAGAACCAGGAATGGGTTGTGGGTGTGAGAAGAATGATACTGGTTTATAAGGGAGGGACAGAGAAGAAGGGAGTTCAAGGGAGAAGGCTCACTTACCCTTTTAATTGTTTTAGAATACCTGAAAGAGTGAGAAACATGGTCTGTGTGATTTGTCTGCTAGCTAAAAGTCCAGATTATTTTATGAGGCTAAGAGAAGGAGCCCATGTTATTGGTTATCAATGTTTTCCAAATTTTAGAACCTGCCTCAATCCACCTTCTGCAGTTCTTGCAAGACCCACCCTTCCTTGACTAAACACAAAGACCTCTACTTTCTTGAAAGACTGTATAATTACTGTTCCCTCTCCACCTTATCCCAAGTGCTAAAATAAATTATGTATCTTATAGCTTATGTGAAATTTATAATGAATATTAATAACATAGCCATTCCTCCAACCTACCTCTCCTTTGGGATGTTCTAGAATATAGTTCTCTATTTTCTTGTCAAGTTGGAATATTTGTGATTGAATATAAGACTGCATATAAATATCATTGAGTTATATCATCTTTAATAATGTTGAAGAAGCATAGTTAAGTCTATTTTTGCATATGTGTTTGTATACAATATACTACAAAATAATGTTTATAAAGCAAACACACATCAAATTATTCTTTTTGCCTCAATTTAATCTTTAATACTTATCTTCTATAAACTTCTGTATATTTTGAATCAGAGTTGAACAATTTAAAGTATATTGCACCTCTTTTTCCCCTTCCTCCTAGATAATTATCAATTCTTTAACCTTCTATGAACCTTTCTTAGCCTATTGGCATTGAATTGCTATTTATTTTTGATTAAGGAATTTTTTACTTATTTAGAGGTAAGGATATTTTAAGTTATAGATATGGAGAAACTGGGACATTTGTTGCATTTATACATTTAAACTTAGATCCACTTTCAGCATTGTAATAATTGTAAGGAAAGAATATACCGTATTTTCCGGCGTATAAGACAACCCCCAACTTCTGAGAAGATTTTCCTGGGTTAAAAAGTCTGGACGGGGCCCTAACCGGTTTGGCTCAGTGGGTAGAGCGTTGGCCTGTGGACTCAAGGGTCCCAGGTTCGATTCCGGTCAAGGGCATGTACCTTGGTTGCAGGCACATCCCCAGTGGGGAGTGTGCAGGAGGCAGCTGATCGATGTTTCTATCTCATTGATGTTTCTAGCTCTCTATCCCTCTCCCTTCCTCTCTGTAAAAAATCAATAAAATATATTTAAATAAAAAGTCTGGACGGAGACCGTATGCAGCACAGAAAGGTGCCGACCGGAGACACTTGCGGTCTCTGTCGGGCTCCGTTGAAATGAGTGGAGTGAGGCCATTTTTGAGCTCCCCCTACTGTGTGCGGCCACCGCAGATTTTCCAGTCCAGCTTGGGATTTTCAGCACCCGCCCTATAAGACAACACCGGACTTCTGAGAAGATTTTCCTGGGTTAAAAAGTCGTCTTATACGCCAGAAAATATGGTAATATAGATGTTATGCCTTGATTGTCTTAATTTACCTCTAACAATGATTAATGGAGCCCATTTTATGAAAGAAGATCTGATTAGCTTTATCTTTGAACTAGGGGCCCGGTGCACAAAAATTTGTGCACTCGGGGTGCAGGGAGTCCCTCAGCCCGGCCTGTGCCCTCTGACAGTCTGGGACCCCTCAGTGGATGTCCTATGATGGCCCCAGTCTGCCAGGCGCCTTCTGTGTGTGTGTGTGTGTGTGTGTGTCTACCTGCTGGGGGCCTGCCCCCAGGCACACCATCAAGGCTTGGAGCAGGCACCCCTCTATGTTGATCTCTCAGACTCTTGCCCTCCCCTGCATGTTGTTCTCTTTTTTGAGCTGTGACCAGGGCTGGGTGTGGCCTGCCTCCCAAGCTTGCCTACTGCCCATCTTCCTCCAGCCACCAGAAAGCAGGGAAAACCCCGCCTCGTGGTCAGGCCAGCCTTTTCCTGCTCCCTGATCCCCGGAAGGGGTCTGG
>PVJC01011516.1:10272-41481 GCA_004026665.1 Murina feae | reverse complement strand
GGTGCCCTCCAACCCTGCAGCCTCTTTCCCACTCACAGGTCCTGGGTCCTGCGCTGTTTTGCCCTGCAGCCACTCTGTGCACTTGGGAGGTCCCTCAGCCTGGCCTGTGCCCTCTCGCAGTCTGGGACCCCTCTGGGGATGTCCACCTGCTGGCGTGCCTGATCAGCCTGGGTGAGGGGCTTTCAGGCTGCCCACAGCTCCCATTGACCCAATGTCCCAGCAAGGCTGGCTGGACGCAGGTTTCTGGGGTTTATCTCCTATAACTGATGCTGTTCCTTTAAGGCCTGGGGATTGTTTATCTTCTATAATTGATACACTGTTCCTTTAAGCCGGCTAACGAACCCTCCTCTCTGCTTCACCTCGCAGCGTCTATAATGAAACAATTGTTACTTTTACTGGTTAGGCCCGGGCTGCTCTTTCCTTCAGCTCCCGAGGATTCTATGATTTTTATATTGTTTCAAATCTGTGTTTCGCTAGAGCCAGTTAAGGGGAGCGGGCGCAGCTTCACTTTCACTCCTGCTGCAATGGAAACTGCCATTTACTCAGGTTCGTGAGTGGCGGCCTCCATGTTGGCTGGGCTAATTTGCATACAGCCGCTCTGATTGGCTGGTGGGCGTGGCTTACCCTGTCTCGGAGAAACGGTTAATTTTACTATTTCGCTTTTATTAGTTTAGATGACTAGAAGCTCAGTTTAATAAACTTTAACCATGCTTGGCATACATATCTTTGAAAATAAGATATGGGATAACTGAAAGTAACCATTTCTAGTACCACTGCAGGATCAGTTAAGAGCTGGCAAGAATGCGGAGTAAAAGGAACTCCTAGTGGGAATGCAGACTGGTGCAGCCACTGTGAAAAACAGTATGAAGTTTCCTCAAAAAAACTACAAATGGAACTCCCATTTGACCCAGTGGTCCCACTTCTAGGAATATATCCCAAGAAACTAGGAACACCAATCAGAAAGGAAATATCCACCCCTATGTTCATAGCAGAACAATTTACAATAGCTAAGATTTGGAAACAGCCTAAGTGCCCATCAATAGATGAATGGATTAGAAAACTGTGGTACATCTACACAATGGAATACTATGCTACTGTAAAAAGGAGGGAACTCCTACCATTTGCAGCAGCATGGATGTACCTGGAGAGCATTATGCTAAGCGAAATAAGACAATCAGAGAAAGATAAATATCACATGATCTCACTCATTTGTGGAATATAATGAACAACATAAACTGATGAACAAAAATAGATCCAGAGATAGCGAAGCCTCGATCAGTTGCTCAAACCTCAAAGGAAATGTAGGGGAGGGTGGGGGTCAGGGGGAGAGATCAACCAAAGGACTTGTATGCATGCATATAAGCATAACCAATGTACATAGACACCAGGGGGGTGAGGACATGAGCAGGGGGAGGGGGGGCAAGAGGGGAATAAAGACATATATGTAATGCCTTAATCAATAAAGAAAAGAAAAGAGCTCTGCAACGAGCACCATGTTTTTTGGTGTGAAAGAAAGAACTCTGGGCACTCATTGGATTATAGCAACTGATGAAAGGAAAGAAGGTATTCACTTTTATAATGTGAACATAGGAAGGAAAAGTGTTAAGGGAGCCTATCCCTGACTCTTAATATTCACCTTGAACCTACATAGATATACCTAGTTTGATATGGCAAGTATAGTTGTGAATTGTAGTTAAATAAGAAAGTCAGTCTACTTAATCATTAATTATATTAATGGATTCCTAAGTGAGAAAAAACTGGATGGACATTTATTGCAAATGATTTCTTTCATAAAACATACTTATACAGTACCAAATAGCTTCATTTATTCAAACTGACTGCTTTTTTCCAGATCTATTCTGATCCAGCCACAGAAATAGAAATATGGCTAGGAATGCATCGACCCCTTCTTTTTTTTTTTTTTTTTTTTCTTCCTCTCAGAGTGGCCACTAAAGTACCAGGAATGAGTGAAGCATGATAAATAACTTCCTTTAGGGGAGTGTAGACATGAATGCAAATGGAAAAAAAATAAAAGAAAAAAAGAGACTAACTTCAAAAAAGCCATAGAATGTGCACTTTCCTGAAGCGAAAGCATATGACAAATTTTTTTTCTTTTAGTGAATTTATTGGGGTGACACTGGTTAACAAAATCATACAAGTTTCAGTTGCACAATTCTACAACACATCATCTATACACTATATTGTGAGTTCACTACCCCAAGTCAAGGACATTAACAATAGTATGATGATTGTCAGGAGTGGGGTGTGGGGAGGATATAGGAGGGGAAATGGCGCTAGACAACCCCATATTCTTGAGACTCCTCTTTCTTTTCACAGTTTCTCTCTCCTTAGCTTAAAATCATGTGCAAACCCCACATCTTGAAAAAATAAAAGTTAAAAAAGCCACCTTGGTTAGACTCAGTGTATAACTTACCCTCTTTCCTTCACTGACAAACATGTCTAAGAGCTATTGGCATTCATTATCTCCGCTTTCTCATCACAGTTTGGTAACCAGAAATGGCTAAGAGACCGGACTCAGGAGTTAGGTAGAGCTGAATTATTTTGGAACTGTTGCAAACTAATTGTATGACTGGTCAAGGTCTTTCTGTGTCTCAATGGGGTCACCTGTAAAATGAGGGTGACAATATTAATAATATTTCTTCCTGACCTCAGAGGGCTGTAGTGAAGATTAAATAGCACAATACTTGGCTTGTAGTAGGTGCTCAATAAATGGTTTTGACTGGCATGTCTTCTATCTCCACCTCTGTTTTCACCAAGGTTTACTAGTATCAGGCCAAGCTTAGTTAACTTCTCTATATCATCTGAGAGAATTGCCTGCTCTCTTCCTTTGACCTTCATTATACCAGGCCATTGTCATTTTTCTACTTCTCTAGCTGTTCCTTCTCAGATTTCACCTATCCCTTAAAATCTCATCTTCCTCATAGATTTCTCCTTAGCTGCCTCACTTTCTTGCTCTCCCTGGCAGTCTCATTTGCATCAATGGGTTCAGTAGCAAGGTAAATAATGACAATTCCAAGTTGTATTTCCATCACAGACCCCTTTCCGAGACCCCTATGTACAGGAGTAGATGTCCTTGGCCATCTTCACTTGGTTACCCTCCACAAACACCTAAAACTCAACATTTCTCAAACTCAGCCCAGCAATTACTCACATCAGAAATCTGAGCATCAGCTTAGACTCACACAAAAAAGGGTTTTTTGTGTGTGTTTGTTTGTTTGTTTGTTTTATAGGCCTTGGATCTTACCTCCTAAGTATTTTCCTATGGCTACATTCTATTCATCCTGCACGATTAAGCTCAGTACTCTCTTTGAGAAGTCCTCTCATTAACCACTCCCCTCCTCAACCTGTGTTAAATTTACCCCATTCTTTTTCCCCCCTGGCAACATGTGATAATACTTTCAAAGCATTGTATTCTGCTTTTAAAAAGAAACTCATCTGCCCAGCCAGGTGTGGCTCAGCAGTTGAGCATCAACCCAGGAACCAAGAGGTCATAGTCTGATTCCCTGCCAGGGCATATGCCCAAATTGCAGGCTCAATCCCCAGTAGGGGGCTTGCAGGGGTGGGCAGCCAAACAATGATTCTCTCATCATTGATGTTTCTATCTCTCCTCTCCCTTCCTTTCTGAAATCAATAAAAATATATTTTTAAAAAATAAACTTATCTGTCTCCTCTGCAGGACCGTGAGCTCCCTAAAAGCCAGATTTTTGTCTTTCAGCCAAATGTGTGTGACAGAAGATGTGCTTAATAAGAATTTGAAAGTGAACCTACACTTAGCCCAGTGATCAGCTTGATTAATTCCACTGCTATCTCAGGCGTACTGTCAATAGCCTAGAATTTAGCTCAATGACTTTACAAACAATTTATAAAATATTAAATCTGTTCCCAGATAAAGAAGAGTTAACTATATGCTAGAGTTCAAGGAAGCCTTGCCAAGTCAATAAATTACTTAGTGTTTGTTGAATACCAACAGTTTTTCTCAAATACTGAATATGTTTACTGTTTCCATTTCTCACATTTCTTACTGAGGATAACTGGAATTAAACTTTTTTTTTTCATGAGAAAGAAGAGATTGTTTTGGTAAGGGTAGCATTTTAAATGATGGTCCTTAAATACTTGAAAAGGCAATTCTTCTCTGAGTTGATTGGGACTTGAAGTCTAATTCACATGATAGAGAACAACATTAAAAATCTGGACTTATATTTTGAGTTCTAACAAAATTTTTCTGTTTACTACTTATGACTTTCTCATTAGAGCAATGATTTTCAAATTATAATGTGCATAAGAAGTACACCTGCGTCAGGGAAGGAGAGAAGGAATCAAGATTGGGAATGATAATGTGAATTTGGCATTATTATTAAAACACCACAAATACTTCACATTAAAACATGCAGTTGTTAGTTTGCCAGAATTCTGAGATTTATCTTAGAAATAGTCACTAATTATAGCACATCTTTTACATCAGGTAGTTTTCCTTCTTTCCCTATAGGTATAATTAAAGGCATTAAATGCTATGGTTATTTGCCAGTGTCTAATGTTTAGGTATCACAGGTAAATCTAAATTGTTTTTAATTACTCTTAATTCATTGGTTCATTAACAAATATTTGTTGAGTACCTACTATGTGCCAAGCATACACACACTTTGAATGTAAAATACCAGGATTTGGGGGTTCTTCCTGTTTGAAATAGTGTTATTTTGAATATAATAGCAATTCAGTAAATGTGTGTTGACTCACTGATTAAATTTAGTGTAGAAAATACTAATAGTTGAGCTCTTTTGAAATCTATACAAGAATGCTGTCAGAAAAGTTGCATTGTTAAAACAAATAAGTATCAGGAAATCCCTTTGGTAGTGGTAATACTTTAGTGATATGAAATATAAAAATTGAATTGGATGATCATAATGTAAAGTTGAACAGTACGCTGAATACTTTTCAAACAAAAAAGGGAAATTTAAAGGAACTGTATAACACATTTAAACTAGAAATGCACTTTTTAAGATTAGTCAAATAATATTCAAATCAACTTTTAAAAAGAGGGCCAAAGGATCTGGAAAACAATCTATTTTAATAAATCCATTATATTATTATAGTAAAATGAAGTGCTTGATTTTTAATCCAAGATGTAGACTAAATACATATATTTACTAATCTTCCTTATGCTAAAAGCCCATTAAAATGATTAAGGCTATTACTAATCCATAAGGCGTTTTTGTGTGAATTAGGAAAAGGTACCCCTTCATTCAGGTAGAATGAGTGTGTGACTAGGACTCAAGACCCAGTTTGTCCACTAGACTGTCCCTTTGGGGTAAAGTTACAACCTGCACAACAATTGGCTGCAGCCTTGGAATAATAGAATGACAAATCAAGGTAAGTGTGTGGAGAAGGGAAAAGCAAAAACATGATAGTTCTTATTCACTAAAGGGGGGGGGATATAAATAATCCTTTTTTCCCTCAGCATCATTTTAAAAATTTGAGTTAAAATTCACATACCATAATATTCACCTTTTAAATGTATAATTAAGTGGATTTTAGTATTTAACAAAGTTGTGTAATCATCACCATGGTCTAATTCCAGAACATTTCATCACCCCAAAAAGAATCTTCCTTATTTTTTCCTCTTTCACCCTCTGGCAACACTAATCTATTTCTGTCATTGTGGATTTGCCTATTCTATTACATTTTATATTAATAGAATTATACAACATCCAAGGCCTTTTGTGACTGACTACTTTCACTTGGCATAATGTCTAGCATGTATCAGCATTCCATTCCTTTTTAGTGCTGAATAATATTCTATTGTATAGATATACCGAATTCTGTTCATCTATTCATCCATTGATGAAAATTTGGGTGGTTTCCATTTATTGGTTATTATTAATAATGCTGCTATGAACACTGGAATACAAGTGGCTTGACATTTTATAAGAACTTATGAGGATTACAAGGCTGTTTGAATATAAATGACTCTAGACTGCCATGCTCTTGGTTTTGTATTACCTACCTTCCTGCAGTTTCTCCCTTACTTAAAAAAATTTTTTTAATTTACTGTACACCCAGCCCTCCTTCCCCTCTGGTAATCATCAGTTTGTTCTCTATATTTAGGTCTCTTTCTGTTTTGTTTTGTTTCTTTAGATTCCACAAATAAGTAAAATTACATGATATTTATCTTTCTCTCTTTTCCTTATTTTACTATATACCCTTTTGTTCCATCCATGTTGTTGCAAATTGAAATATTTTATTCTTTTTTATAGCAGAGTAATATTCCACTGTGTATGTGTATATACATATTATATCTTTTTTTATCCATTCATCTATTAATGGGCACACCTAGGTTGCTTCCATATCTTGGCAATTGTAAATAATGCTACAATGAACATAGGAGTATATAATATTTTTGAATTAGTATTTTTGTTTTCTTTGGTTAAATAATTAGAAGTGGAATTACTGGGTCATATGGCAGTTCTATTTGTAATTTTTTGAGGTATCACCATACTGTTTTGCATTGGCTGCACCAATGTACAATTCCTCTAATGGTACACATGGGTTTCCTTTTCTCCATGTCTTCACCAACACTTGTTAATTTGTTCACTTTTTTATTTTTATCATTCTGACAGGTGTGAGATCTTATCTCATTGTGGTTTTGGTTTGCATTTCTCTAAGGATTAATGATGTTGAGGAATTTTTCATATACCTGTCGGCCATTTGGATGTCTTCTTTGGGAAAATGGCAATTCAGATCCTTTGTCCATTTGTTAAATAGATTGCTTGGTTTCTTTGTTATTGAATTGTATGAGTTGTTATTATTTATTTATTTGTTTGTTTGTTTGTTTGTTCCAGAGAAAGAGAGAGAGGAACATTGATGTGAGAGAGAAACATCGATTGATTGCCTCCTGCATGCGCCCAGTGTATGTGCCCTTACATGTGCCCTGGGTATGTGCCCATAACCTGTAACCTGGGTATGTGCCCTGACATGAAATCGAACTTGCCACCTTTTGGTGTATAGGATGATGTTCCAACCAACTGAGCCACATGGACCAGTGCTGTGTATGAGTTTTTTAAATCTATTTTGGATATTACCCCATTATTGGATATGCAATTTGCAAATATCTTCTCTTATTAAGAAGGTTGTCTTTTCATTTTGTTGATTGTTTCCATCACTGTGCAGAAACTTTTTAGTTTGATGTAGTTCCTTTAATTTAAAGTAACATTTTGGGGGGGAATGGGGAGCTTTTTGTTGCCTTTACCAAAGGAGACATGTCAAGAAGATATTGCTATAACCAATGTCAAAGAATTTACTGCCTATGTCTTCTTCCAGGAGTTATGTAATTTCAAGTCTTACATTTAAGTCTTTAATCTATTTTGAGTTTACTTTTGTATATAGTGTCAAATGACTCACTTTCTTTGTGTGTGTGTGTGTGTGTGTGTGTGTATCTGTCCAGTTTTCCCTTATTAAAGAGATGGTCATTTCCCCACTTTATATTTTTGCCTTTTTTGTCATGTATTAATTGACCATATAAACGAGGGTTTCTTTCTGGGCTCTCACTTCTGTTCCATTGATCTATGAGTCTATTTTTGTGCCAGTATTATACTGTTTTGTTTATTATAGCTTCGTAGTATAGTTTAAAATCAGGGAGCATGATACCTCCATTTTCTCTTTTTTCCTTAAGCTTACTTTGGCTATTCACCGTCTTTTGTGATTCCATATAAATTTTAGGCTTATTTGTTCTAGTTCCGAGAAGAATGTCATTGGTATTTTGATTGGTATCATTGAATCTATATAATGTTTTTGGTAGTATGGGCATATTAATAATCCTTGCAATTCATAAGTAAGGTATATCCTTCCATTTATTTGTGTCCTCTTAAATGTATTTCTTCAACATCTTATACTTTTCAGAGTACAGATCTTTCACTTCATTGATTAAATTTATTCCTAGATATTTTATTCTTTTTTTTGACATAACTATAAATGAGATTGTTTTCTTAATTTTTCCTTATGATCATTTGTTATTAGTGTATACAAATGCAACAGACTTCTGTATATTAATTTTATATCCTGCAACTTAACTGAACTCATTTATTAGTTCTAACATTTTTAAAATTAAATTTATTGGGGTCACATTGGTTAATAAAAATACATAGGTTTCAAGTGTATACTTCTATGATATATCACAAGTATATTGTATTGTATGCTCACCACCCAGAATCAAATCCTTTTTAGTCACCATATATTTGACCCCTTTGTTATGCTTCCCTTCTCTCTGGTAATCACTATACTGTTGTTTGTGTCTATGAGTTTTTGTTTTTCTTGTTCATTTGTTTAACTAAATATCTGCATACTAAAGATATTTATAAATTAACCTACTGAAATTTTACTGAGAGAATAAACAAACCATTATGAGATATTAACATACTTTGAGGAGGAAAAAATATCCACGTCATGGTGGTAGGAAGAGATGCTGCCAAGCTGTGATGCCAATAAGCACAGTAGTACTCTTCAGGAAAGCATACACATCTCACCACCTCCCTCCCACTTCTTCCCACAGTAGTACAAAAGTTTCTGAACATATACTGGTAAGTGCAATTCATAATCAACCTACCACTTAAACATTTAAAATGCAGTAGAAATGCAAAACAGAAGGAAAAAGTCACCCTATTCCAAAGTGTCACCTCCAGAAAGGGACATCCATTTTCTTTAGATGTATGAAAAATGCTCCTTCAGGTGTAGTGCCAAGGCTAGCAAGCTGAAGGCTAGAAAAACATCTGTATGATGATCACAGCAGCAAGAAATCTGTTGGTACTTTACTTCATATCCTTTAGACATTCAAGAGATGGGTACCTAGATGCCTAAAAACACCTTCTTTAAAAGGGGATATGGGGCCCTAACCGGTTTGGCTCAGTGGATAGAGCGTTGGCCTGCGGACTGAAGGGTCCCAGGTTCAGTTCCAGTCAAGGTCATGTACCTTGATTGCAGGCACATCCCCAGTGGGGGGTGTGCAGGAGGCACTGATTGATGTTTCTCTCTCATTGATGTTTCTAACTCTCTATCCCTCTCCCTTCCTCTCTGTGAAAAATCAATAAAGTATATATTTTTTTAAAATAAAAAAGGGGGAATATGGGTTATTGAAAAATCATTATAGGAATAGAACGTCTGAAATCACTCTACTAGGAAGGCCAGCCCTTAAGCTACAGACTCAAAATGCTCAGTCCTCAGACTCTGCTCAAAACAAAAATTGTTTACATAAATAAATATTAATCAAATTTGTAGACATAAATGTTGAAATGCAACTTCTAAAGGTGATTAAAATTTGACATTCCTATTGTTTCAATAATAAAAACTCATTGACAGCCTGTCACTTGCCATAAGCTAGGGCTACAAAAATGAATTTTAAAAATCTCTGTCTTAGAGGGTAGTACATAGGAAATCTTTGCTCCTTCCTGTGAACATAAGCTGCTCTCAAATAATAATAAAGTCTTTTAAAAATTGCTGTATTTATGGTGTTTACATTCTAGTGAAGGTAGACAAATAATAAACAAAAGTTTAAAAAGTAATTTCAAGTAGCGACTCATGGTATGAAGAAAAATGAAACTCTTGAGAAAAAAGAACAATAGTGTTGGAAGACCCTTGATACAGGTGACACTTGAATTATTTACTTAATAGTAGGCGTGGTCTTGCAAGTTAAACACTCAGCAATCAATCATTGACCACTTATTTGGTTTTAGGCATTGTAGTGCAGTATGTTCTGGGCATGAAAAGATTAATAAACCATGGCTTCTGCTGTCAAAGCACTTAATCTTAGTAAGGGATGAGAGACACTAAACCAACAATCTATACCAAACTGCAACAAGTGTTAGACCAGAAGTCTGCACTAAGTGAAGAGGAGCAATCAGAGCACAGAGGAACATGATTACAACCAGGTTGGTCTTCCAGAAGGTAAGATTAGGGTGTAGCAATGCTCCCCAACCTTTAGCACATGATACTCACATGTACAACCCAAATAGAGGGTAAAGGATGATAAAAGAAGAAAACTTCTGGTGGCTGAAGATGTCCATCCCCTAGAGTTCTGCCAACCCAGGTTCCCTAGCTTTTCCAAAACTTAGGGGACTTGTGTCTACTGAAATCTGTTCTTGGCACAGGTTCACAAGGGTTATTGTGTGGTGGTGGGTATTTTTGGAGGGGGATTGTTGTTGTTGTTGTTAACAACTGAAATTACCATAACTACCTTTCCCCAGGTCTAACTTCCTTGACTATTCCTCATCCTGAACATATTTAGGTCCTCTGGAACTCGGTAGCTGGAGATAATGGTTCTCCCAGCAATGAACACATTTTACAGCTTGCCCATGAAAGACTTAGAGTTAAAAAATGTTCAGTAGAGAAACTTTTTTGATAAATCCAAAATTTCCCAGAGCAAATCAAACCAACTTTTAAATATAGGACTTAAGAACAACATTTTAAAACATTTGAAAGTTTTATGATAAAATGTGCTTATAAAAGAAACAAGGTTGACCATAAACTGAAACTGGTTATGGGCATGGCAGAGGTGGGGGAATGAAGATAGGTTGGGCTGGGCGGGGGTGGGGTTGTAGAGTGTCATACTATGACATACTATTCTGTCTACTTCTATGTTTTCCATCACATAAATGTTTGTGTTTTGGTTTTAAATGGCAAAGTCTAGGAACTATAAATTCATAGAGGAATCTGGGGCCCATCACTATTTCAAAATCTACCTACTAGAATAGTGAAATTTTTTACATGCAAGAAAGTAGAGTCCATGTAGACCCCATGATGGCTAATATGATGCATATATGAAAAGAAAACCTTCACTTAACATCCAAATTGAGCTTTACTATTTTGAGTGACTACCAGGAAAAAAAATTCTCAATGCTTTCACCTATTTAATAAACAACATTTATTGAGCTCCTACTAAGAGCCTGACTTGGCATTTTCTCATGTTATCTCCTCGATGAGATTATGAAGATATATTTCCATTTCAGAGATGAGGAAACTAAGCCTCCGAGAGGGTGAATTTCCTGCTCAAGGTCACAATGAATAAAGATAAAGGTCAGGACTTTTTCCATTCTATCAGTACTTAGTTAAAACAAGTCTCTTGAAAGGAAAAGACAAATGGAAAGGAGGACAATGTTCTTGTTCTGAAAACTCTGCCACCCCACCCCAAAGTGAACAAGATAGCTCTTCTTCCCAACATCTGCTACTCTTCTTCCTACCTCTTAATACTTAGAGGTCAATCTGACATACAAAGATGGGTCAATTCTTAGGGGGGAAAGTGGAGAAATATTGGTAAAGCAAGTCAAAATGTTCTCTTTATTCCCTGAAAATCAGAAGTATTTTTTAACCTTTAAAAGATGTTTTCAAACCAGTAAAACCTTAAAACTTGGTCTAGCTCAAAGCTACTGAAATTACCAAATGGAATTTCTTGGAATTAAATATTATCATTAATTTCATAAATTATGAAAAAATAAAATATTCTCAAAAATAGGGAATTATTTCATTCAATATTAAAGAAAAGTGTATTATTGAAGAAATGGCCTTAAAATTATGTCTCCTTCAATTTTTTCCAAAATTGAGTTACTTAATACCTTGTAACAAATAGGCAAGTCATTTGGTGAGGGGCAAGAAAGACGGGACAGAATAGGGAAAGGAGGAGAGAAAAGGACCTTAATAATATTTAAAGTTGCAGGTGAAAATTCATAGTTAGATTTAAAAATCATGTGTGGGAACATAATAGTCATTTAAAAAGTAGATTTATTTGTAGATGTCAACGTGTGTGTTTAACCTGTCCAGCATGTTGAACTGGTTATACTTTTTTAAATTTTGAATTAAGATCTTATAAATCATCTGAGAATCTATGGTATTTACAGACTGATAAATGGTATCTCAGGTAAAGAGGAGGAGCAAATGTCAGAACTATGCTTGTACACAGCTGCTGCAAATAAATGACTCAATTGGATGACTGGAAACACAGCACATAACTTTTCTAAACTCATCTGCAAAATGGTTACAGGTCCATATTAATGTCGACACTTTTTGCTGAACCCTTGGAAAATAAACTTTTTGTTATGACTTAGATTTTTTCCCCTTAAAAAGTAGTTTACCACCCTAGCTGGTTTGGCTCAGTAGACAGAGCATTGGTCTGCAGACTGAAGGGTCCTGGGTTCGATTCCAGTCATGGGTACATGCCCAGGTTTCGGGCTTGATCCCTAGTAGGGGTATTCAATAATGCTCTCTCATCATTGATGTTTCTCTCTCTCCCTCTCCCAAAAGAAAAAAAATAAATTGGATTTTACCAAAATTAAAAAACCTTTTGCTTCAAATGACCCCATGGAGAAAGTAAAAAGACAACTTAGAGGATGGAAGGGAATATTTACAAATTATATGCCTGATAAGGGACTTGTACATAAACAAATAAAAAGACAAATAACTCAATTTAAAAATACACAAAGGATTTGAATAGACTTTTCTTCAGAGGATATATAAATGGCCAATAAACAGATGAAAAGATGCTTGTGTAATTAGTCATTAGGAAAATGCAAATCAAAACACAATGAGATACCACTTCACACCCACTAGGTTAGCTAAACTACAAAAGACAGACAACAAAGATGTAGAAAAATTGGAGTCCTCATAAATGGCTGATAGAAATGTAAATTGGTGCAGCTGCTTTGGAAAACAATCTGGCAATTCTTTAAAAATTAAATATAGAGTTACCATATGACCCAGAAATTCTGCTCTGATGTATATACAATATTCACAGGAGAAATGAAAAATATGTCCACACAAACCTTGTTCATGATTGTTCACAGCAGCATTATTCCTAATAGCCAAAAATGGAAACAACCCAATTATTCATCAACTTGATAGATGAATAAACAAAATGTGACATACTCATATTATGGAATATTATTTAGCCATAAAAGTGAATGAAATAACATTGGTGAGCCTCAAAAACATTGTTAAGTAAAAGAAGCCAGTCACAAAAGACCACATGTGATACCATTTATATGAAATGTCCAAAATAAATATGTCTATCGAGACAGAAACTGATTAGTGGTTACCAGATTTGGTGGCCCCCAATGGGAGTGACTGCTAATGGTGGGAATGTTTCTTTGGAGGTGATGAAAATGTTCTAAAATTAGATAATGGTGATGCTGGCACAATTCTGTCAATAAATTATAAATAATTAAATTGTGCATTTAAATGTATAGTATTTAAATTTTAGACTTTGTAAATTACATCTCAATAAAGCTGTTCTTAAAAATAAAGCAGATTGGAACTCTGGAATGATCAAGAAGTAGGATGCAGTCCAACCTATGAGGGAAGGCGAGGGGGAGGGGTAAAAGATCAACCAAAGGACTTGTATGTATGCATATGAGCAAATCCAATGGACACAGGGCTGGAGGTAGAGTGGGGTGAGGGCACCTGCTGAGGGGTGGGGGCAGCCAGGTAGAGGTCAATGGGGGGGAGGGAAGGAGACTTTAAACAATAAAGAATTTGAACTTTAAAAAAGAAGTAGTAGGGTGCATACAACACTTCTATGTCTGAGGGTAGAATGTTAAGCCACAGCCAACGTGACTGCCTAACTGGCAGGCAAAGAAACAGGGCTTTTCCGTGGTCAATGAAATGGTCTCTCAAGTCCCTAAAGGGCTACCGCTCTTAACCTCTTACTTTAGGGGACGCCAGGAAAGGCATTTATTGGTTTGAAGCTGACTCTTTGCTGAAGTGATGACACTCATCCTCACAAAAATTTACTTCATATTACAAATGAGGAACTTCTGCCCTGGAGGGAGAAGATCAAGGCATCCCCAACAAATTAAGATGCTATAGAATAAAGAGGCCCTAGCTGGTTTGGCTTGGTGGATGGAGCATAGGCCTGCGGACTGAAGGGTTCTGGGTTCGATTCCAGTCAAGGGCATATACCTTGGTTGCAAGCACATCCCTAGCCGGGGGTGTGCAGAGGCAGCTGATAGATGTTTCTCTCTATCCCTCTCCCTTCCTGTATGTAAAAATTCAATAAAAAATTTTTTTAAAGAAAAAGAAATGAAGAGTATCATGGGCAAGTAATGGATAAGCTTCTTGAAATCAGGGACTTGACTCGCTTCCACGCAGGAGGACCAGGCCTAGAACAGGATGTCCAGCAAATGAGATTAGGAGGCAGAGGAAGGCAGGCCGCCAGGCCGAGGGACCAGAGGCTTCCGGATGGGGCATCTGCCACCCCCTGGACGGGCCCCGATGGAGAGAGCGGCGGGAAAGGAGCTGCCCGCAGGCCCCCAAAAGGTTTCTCAAACTTGGAAGCTTGGGGTTCCCACCCGCCACGTCCCACCCCCACCCCCACCTTCTGTCGGGTCCCGCGGTGTCAGAACCACTGTCAAAGAATGAACGACGACGGTCCGTGCACGGGTTTAAGAAATGCTTTTAACGATTAAAACTAAAACCCTGCCGCTGGAAGAGGCTGACTACCTGTGTGAATCACAAATGCAAAAGGGGGACCTTGAAAGAGTGTCGCACCAGGATATCAGACTAAAGCAACAGGCGATCCGACGTACATTTAGTGTCTTTTTGGAAAGAATGTCACCGAAAAGAATGGCGGGGACGGAGGACGGAGGACAGGGGGAGAGGGGGTCCCGCAGACCCCCGCGAGGAGGGGCGGGCGGGCCCCGGAACCCCACACCTGGCTCTCCCCGACGTGACCCCGCTCGGCCCCGCTCTGTGAAATGGGGCCGTTCGGGGCCGCCTCCCAGCGGCCGTTGCGAGGAACAAACCGGGCCCGGCGCAGAGTAGGCGCTCAGAAAAGGCAGCCGGCGGCAGGAGCCCTACTGTGCGCCGGGCGGGCGCCGCGGCCGCTCCCTCCCCGCCCGTCGGCCCGCGCCCGCCGTCCACGCCGCCACCCCCTCGGGTCCCGCTCGGCCGCGGGCGGGCGGGGCGGCCGCACTCGGAGCCGGAGCCCGCGCGGAGCCGCCGCCCGAGCGCCTCGCTCGGTCAGCCTCCGGGACACCGGAGCGGGGCGCCACGCCACCGCCGCCGCAGGTCAGAGCCTGGGGCCCCGCGGCTCTCCCGCCGCCGGGCCGCGGGGCGAGGGGACGCGGAGGGAGGCGGCGCGCCGGGAGCCGGGACTCGGAGAGTCGGGGCTGAGGGCTGAGGCGCCCCGGCCGCAGGCGCGGGCGGGCACAGAGGGGGGCGACTGGAGGGCGTCCCCGGGAAGGGGTCGCGGGGACGGGGCTGGCGGGTCCGGGCGGTGGGTCGCGCCCTGAGAAGCCCCGAGAAGCGCGAGCAGACCCGGCTGAGAAGGGGCACGGGCTGCGCGCGGGGCGGCGAGAGCGGCCGGCGGTCCCGCCCCGCGAGGCGAGAGCCGAGCGTCCCCGCCGCCCCGGGGAGCCCTGGGACCGCCGTCCCCCGCCGCGTCCCCCGCCGCGGAGACTCCCGCCGAGGCGCGCCGGCGTCCGGGAGCCGCTCGCGGAGAACTTTGGGGCAGAAGCGCGGGAGCCCGTGCGTGGCGGTCCCGCGGCCGCGGAGTCCTGCTGGGTCTGCAGAACGCAGACGGCGAGGCGCTGTGCGCAGTCGTAGCGGCGGTTCAGCGAGGGGCGTCCCCGGGGTCCCCCACGCCGGTGCCCGGAGCCGAGCCGGGTCTGGAGGTGCGGGCGGGGGCCCCAGCGCCGTCCAGGATGGAGAGGGCGCCCCCTCCCGCGCGCACACGCACACCCCCCCACCCACCCGACCACCCGACCACCCCCCGGGTCGGACCCGGAGCGCGAGGGCTCGTGGGCTCCCGCGGCGCCGCAGCACCGGGCGCCGGGCCTGGGCGGCGGAGGTGGGCGCAGGTGGGCGTGTAGCCCGGCCCCCGGTGCCTAGGTCTCCGGGGCGGAGCCTGAGGTGAGGAGGCCGCCGCGGGGAGTCATCGCGCCGCCGCCGCCGCCGCGTTCATATAAGGTCCGCGCGGTGGAGGGGCCGTCGCCGCCGCCGGTGCCTCCGAGGCTGCGCCGCTCGTGCTCGCCGACGCCCGGGCCCAGGTGAGTCTGCTCGCGGGGATGGCGCGGCGATGGGAGGTGTGGTCGCGGCGTCCCCCTCAGGAGACGGTCCTCCTGATGGCCATCCTGGAGCCTGAACACCTGAGGCCCTGCAGCCTGAGGATAGTGGGTGGGGAGCGAGTGCCCATCACTTCAGGAGAGTCAAGTAAATAAAATAAAATAGTCTGTCGTGAAGGAGCTAAAGTTTTTCTTCTTTTCCTTTCAAGTTTGGGGACAACAGGTAAAACTAATAATGCGTGTGACTTATCTGAAAGCAAAACCAGGCAAGATGAGGAGCTGAGTGGTGTGACCCCCGTGGCTGGATGGGAGAACCTTGGCTTTGAAGTGCGTTGTTTCATGCCAAGGGCTTTATCCTTCATGAAACAAATGGTGACTGGAGTGACCGAGGGGACGAGGCTTCACGGACCCGGACGAAGAGAGGACTCGGGCAGGTGGTGGACAGTCTCAGGTGCCCCCTGGTCCTCTGGCTGCTGCAGCCAAGGGGTCCACCGCGGGCTGAGAGCGGAACTGACCTGGCGGTGCCCAAGGGCTTAGAAAACCCTTCTGACATAGACATCCACTGCGGCTTTTCTCTTTAGGACATACCTTCCACTCCTATTAAACTTCCATAGAAAGCACTCCTAGATGCTACCAGTTAGCGTGTGGAGTGATACTTCTAAAGAGCCTGCTCAAGTTGTTTTTGTTTGTTTTTTTAAATATATTTTATTGATTTTTTACAGAGAGGAAGGGAGAGGGATAGTTAGAAACATCGATTGGAGAGAAACATCGATCAGCTGCCTCCTGCACACCTCCCACCTCCCACCGGGGATGTGCCCGCAACCAAGGTACATGCCCTTGACCAGAATCGCACCCGGGACCCTCCAGTCCGCAGACCGACGCTCTATCCACTGAGCCAAACCAGTTATTAGGGCGAGCCTGCTCAAGTTTTAAAACAATTTTTGTGTTGTCTGTTTTAAATCAGATTCACTCTACAGTTAATACATGTCATAGTGTTGTTTAATATACACAAATTTTAAACTGACGTTGTATCAGCCCCAAAGTGAGGTTATTACAAAACCATCCATTTTTGTCATAGTGTGTACTTCACATAATTTTCTCCTTTATTTAAATGAGATGGTATTTGATAGTTCACTTGCTAATAATTATATCTTAAATTAAAAGGTCTTAGAATCAACGAGGGACTACTCAGTCTTTTGCAACTCACTGCGGGGGAAAACTTGTGATGTGATTTTTTTAAGTCAAAACCTTTTCGTATTTGTTTCTAGCTTTTACAAGAACTGTTATAAAAAGCATGACATCAGTGAAGTATAAAGGTTTGCTGAACTCCAGGCTAAGTTTTTTTGGGGGAGGGGGGCACTGTATTTTTCATTCTTTTAAATTTAAAGGAATATCGTTTCTTTTTTAAAAATCTTTTTAAAAATTGATTTGAGAGAGAGAGAGAGAAATATCAGTTTGTTGTTCCTCTTATTTATGCGTTCATTGGTTGCTTCTTGTATGTGCCCTGACTGGGAATCAGACCTACAACCTTGCTGCATCAGGGCGATGCTGTAACCAGCAGAGCTATCCAGCCAGGGCTACAATGTCTTTTTAAAATGATTACTGTGATTAGTATTTTAAATAATTAAATACACTATTTTCTTTGAAGAGACTAGTTTTCCTAATGTTCGTTTCTTTGTATATTTCAGAATAACATTTAAAAATAATGATAATTTAAAAAAAATTACAGTATAATTTCAAAATCACTGTGACATTTAAATTATATTATCCCTGTGTATTAAAATTTATACAGGAGGAAAAGTGTGACTTTAGGAATATGCATTAGAAATTTATTATTGATCATGGCTAATAGCTTTTAATTAGTAATAGGACTATAAACAAATACTTACATTCTGTTAATTCTCTGAAAATGGGGATGTTTGTGACTAACTTCAATAATGAAGACAATTATGTGTGTGAAAGCGGTGTGAAAGGCACTGCTGTGAAAACACATACAAGTATTAATACATTTCACTTCGTTTTCCAATTGTGAAATGGTTGTTAATAACAGGAGACCATTGTGAAGTAGGGAAAATATGTTAAAATAATATTTTGCAAATGTTTATATATCCTGGCCCATACTTTTGCTTCTTTTATAAGATCTACATATGCCCAGTGGATAGGACAGAAAATGTTAGTAATTCTAATTTGCGGGTGTTGTTCTGCTGAGTTCACTGTCATTTGAATTTGGAAATATATGTCATAAGGTGTGGCAAATGTACTGGAACAAGTTTTTGGCCTCATAAGATTCCACTAAATAAATTTCGTCGTAGAGGATTTTTTTTGAATCACAAATCAAGAAAACTTGATTAAGTCACCAGTCTTTTAAGTGTAAAAATATGCCCCCTGCTTTAAAAAATGTTAATCTGAATTTCTAACTTGCTTTTCTTAGTTTTTTCCTCGTAGAGCTCCACGTTAGGGTAGTTGACCTCTGGAGCTGTCCCTTTCCTCCCTTTTAAAGCCGAAAAGCTACAAAAAGGGCAGCAATTGAAAATGCTTACAAAATTCCTTCAAAACTGACGTAATTTGACTCTAAAAAATAAAATAAGATCCGTTAATAACCATGTTGAAAGTATAGATAGACCCAGAATATCACATTTCAGTTAGTTTCATGGCATTCTAGATATAAAACATTAAGTTGAAGATTGTTTGTCATCTTCACGGGGTTTTCTTATTAACTATTTGTATTTTATCACAATACAGAATAGATTTGGAGGAGTTATAGGAATATGTTTTATAAAACATATTATTTTATAAAAACGTCAGGTTTTTATTTACCTAAAATATTTAAGTAGGTTCTTGAAAGGAAATCGGCACCACTACAATAGGCCGTATTTTGGGGAAGACTTTTGCAGATATTAAGACAAAAGCTGTCACCAATAATATTGACTGAAGAAAAAAGAAAAACTATCACCAATAAGAGTATATGCTTAAATTATTTTTTATTTTAAAAATGGGTTTATATAATCTTAATATTTTCTTCAACATTCAGTGCAAACCAGTATTTTAATAGTGGACATTTAATTCAGAATATGAATGTTTATATTTTTAACCGTTTCAGTTATGCTAGCGCAGCAAGTCACAACCCTTCCTAACTCTCCGTTTTCTCATCTGTGAAACGGGAAAAGCATTGCAGTTATTTGACGTGGTTTTTTGTATGATTTTAAGACTTCGTAAGGAAGCCTTTGTAATGTGACCGTGGCCCTGGATATAATTGAGCTGATATTTTAAAGAGAGCTTTTATGATTATCTGTTGTAGCTAAGTAACTCTTTTACAAATGTTAGTAGTTCACCCAGTACTAATTTTGAGATTATTGTTAAGAATGAACTGAAGATAATGCTTACCTTGAGGTGATCAGTTTACAAAATGTTTGTGGAAATATTTCGTCATTATTCAGTTTTAAATTGTCATCATTCCCTGATTACTTCGGATAAAAATCAGCCTAATAATTATTTTTGTTTTGTTGGTATTATCTTCATGAGTCTTACAGTGGACGCAGTGTGGATCCTCTCATGTCAATAGTGTATGTCTAATGCATCTAGAAGCGCCTTTTGTGCTTTTTTTAAAAAAATAAAGTTCTATTCCTTGTATATATTTATGGTGCGCCCTGTGAGAAGGTATTATATGTCGCCCAGGAGCAAGTTTTTTGTATAATGAGGGCTATGATTCTTTGGATCAAAAGACAATGTAGTGCCGCTGCTTAAAAAGCGAAATGACGTGCTTATCGTGAAAACTCGTCTTCTTTCAACAAGCTATAGCCAAAAAATTAGGCTTTTAGTAGCTTAAAAGGTGATGAATTCGCCTTATGAATTGTTAATTAATACATTTTATTGTGAAGTGTCCCCTATGCAAGAAAGTAAGAGACTTGGTTTCAGGCCTGCACCCCCCTGTGTTCCTAGAATGTAGAGCTACAAAGCCCAAGTATGGACATAGCTAAAAGGAAGGGGAAGCAAAGGCACAGAAAGGCTTAGGCCGGTGCTGTAGGTGAGTGTTCCATTTTTCTGGGCTTTCCCTTTGGGGGTGCAAAATGGGGAGTGGCATTAACTTCTTCTCTATTAATAGTATAGTTTGGGCTTTCTCAGAGCCATTGCTTTACCTTCTGTTTCAGTGACTAGGTCACTTTCAATTTGAAAACCTTTTTGGGGGACAATGGAGTTTCTTTTCCCTGCTGCGATTTCTCAAATATAAAGGAAAGAAATGAAGCCATCGATTTATGTAATATAATCAGTTAAAATAGAGATTTCAAACTTTGCCATCAGGATTTAAACTAGATCACATAATGGTTTAGTTCAATTGGGTTCAATAACTGTTTAGGGAACATTTTCCCCCTCCTCCTCCCAACCCCCACATTGATTTTAGAAAACAAATTCATTGCAAGTTTTAACTGATTTTAAAAAAGTTTAATTTGTGAACTCCTCTAAGAGAATTATAATATATGGTTAAGACTAATTAAGACATATTTCCTGACCTTTTGAGAAGAGTTCAGATTAGTATAAACCTGGGGTAAGAAGTTCTTCACAGTTTACCATAGATAAGTAGACAGTAGATATGAGGGAGGTAGAAAAATAGGGAAATACCCTGAGTAGGAGTGTAAGTGATTTCTGTATGCTCAACTCCCACAATCAGCAGGTTGCATAGTTACTGTGCATAGAACTAAAATATAAGGTTGGTTTCTAAGAATTTTTGAATAGCTTTAAGTTCTAAAGTCATCATTTAGCACTGTTATTCTCCCTGGCTCTATAAGTTGCCTCTGGGAAAGTGAATAAAAAGAGGATATTCTATCCTGTATGTTTAAGGAATACATTTTCCTTTATAGCAAAGGCAGTGGGGAAACATACCTGTCAGACTGCCAGAATGCAATGGTGAAACACTGCAAAGAACCCCTTAACCTTGACCCACCTCATGGGCTGTCATTCCTCCTCTAAAGCTGTCTTTGTCATTTGAAAATTTGGAGTCCATTTTCAAAATGCTAGTATTTCTAGCAGGGTTAATTCTTTAAATCACCATCAGCAAAAATTTGAGAAATTAGTTCCTCGTTTCCTTCCTGTCTGAAAATGAGGCCTTTAAAGGATGGAAAACACTCTTGTTTGAAAGAGAAGGAAAAATAAAATGAAAGCAATTCATGTCCCAGTTTCTCCATAAATCAGCCTTCATGAGACAAAATATGAAAACCAGCTATTTGAAATAGTGACAGGAAAGGGTATGTTCTTCCCCCAAATTGTCTTTATTTTTCTCTTTAAAATCAACACAAGTTGAGCCCAGCCGGTGTGACTCAGTGGTTAAGCATTGACCTGTGAACCAGGAGTTCTCAGTTCAATTCCAGTCGGGGTTGCAGGCTCAACTGGGGATCATGCAGGTAGCAGCCAATCAGTGATTCTCTCTCTCCCTCTCCCTTTCTCTCTAAAATCATTTAAAAAACAAACAAACAAAAAAACAAGTTGTAATTCATTCTTGAATCATTTTTTCCTTCAAAGAAATCAAGTTGTTTTTCCCAAACATCAATTTACCTATGAAATGTTATCATAATTAAGGTTAATGTTGGTTAATGTAATCAATTATCTGAATATTATCTTCCACTGTGTCTTCTATTTTCTCTGTGATGTTACAAATTATCTAGTCTTTACGTGAGTTAATTCTTCCAGACTTTTAAAGTAGCTTTCTGATAAATTGAAATGAGGGGACTCTTTCAATCTCATCAGAAAAAAGTACACTGAAGAAGTACAAATAATACTTAATGCTTTGGAAAATCTCCAGATCATAAAATGTCATATATGTTTTATTATTTTTTTTTTTTTTGCCAAAAATAATTATGGCAAGCCAACACATCTCAGTTAGAAATAGAAGCTTAGTAGCAGCCTCAAAAGCATATTAATTCTGTGAATCAGCTGATAGGTAGTGTTTAGCAGTTAGGTATTGGACACCACATGCCTATGACTAAGCATATTGCTTATTTGTCACTCAGTTTTCCACAGTATTATTGAAGCCTGAATCTAAAACACAGAATCTCAGAGTCTTAGCTTACCAAATGTTGTTCTTTTCTGTCAGTTGGTAATCACCCATATAAATAACGTTTGCATATAGAAAAGTACATATACAAGTTCTTTCTCTTGTTTTATACAGTGGATAGAGTTTATGAAAGAGAAAACATATGAATGATGTGTATATAAATAAGTAAGATAATTTAACAAATTATTTGCATATGTCAATAAAATCCAGAAGAGTGAAGAAAATACCCAGGCATTTGCCAGTGTAGGATTACTACATATTTCCCTAAAGCATTTGGAACTCATTAGAAACATCCTGGCTTTATTTAAGGCAATAGAATATATTTTTAAACTTTTTTTTCCAGCAAGGTCCAAATTGTTGATTTTTAGGACTGAAGTAGTACAATGTCTACAAAAAAATATAGATTATCAGTTTATTGAAACAGGTTCTGAATGGGTTTTATACTTCTCTCTATCTCCAGCCTGCCTATAGCACATATAGGCACTCAATAAATATTTTAATGACAATATACAAATAATCTAAGGCACTGTTTCTCAAGGTGTGGCCCTTGGACCAGCAGCATCAGAAAACTTGGTTGAAATGCAAATTCTCAGGCCCCACCCCAGACCAACTGAATCAGAAACTGTGGGGATGTGTTTTAACAAGCTCTCCAGGGAATTCTGATGTATGCTGTTTCGGAACCCCTCACTCAAGATGATTTCTGCCTCTAATCTGATAGCCCAGAGTCCGTTGGTTAGTGCACTTAGTTTGAATTATTTTTAGTAGGCTTTACCCTTGCCTATAGTTAAGTTCTTTGCCATATTCTGCCAAGTGGTAGAATCTCTGGGGACCATCCTGTAAAATTACCTTTATTAGTTTGACATTTTATTATTTAAATACGCTCATTGTTATTGTCAATAGGCTGTGTCAAGAAAAGCTAGGTGACTCACTTAGTCCAAGTGTCACTCATCTTAGAATGGTTCTCACCTGAGAATGGTGGCTAGGATCCTGAGTCTCCAAGTTCGGAGTACAACTTCAACGATTGGATTTTATAAGATCACCAAGCATGCTGTGCCCCTAGAGGATTCACAGTAAACAGACTTAAAAGGTAAAGGATTTGTAAACCTTAATTCCCCATTAGTAATAGTAGAAAACATGGCCATCCTAGTGATTGTCAATAGTTGTGGGTTGTTGTTTTTTTATTCTAAAATTCTTCTATTCTGGAATGAAGAAACTTATAGTCTCCTGTGTTTCTGAAGTCACTATGATTTAGTCCAGGCTGTTTAGAAAGCAATTGGGCAATATATCACATACTCTGAGGCTTCACCCCCATTTCTGGGACTTCTTCAAAAGAAAGGAGGATATAGGAAAAGCCACACACAAAAACATTCATAAAAGCATAGTTATAGGAACCAATATTTCGAAATAAATATTCAATAGCAGGGGAATGGTTAGGTAAATTATGGTGTAATCTCTAGATGAAATGTTATACAACTATCAATGACAATTTAGAAAACTAGCAAATTTGAAAAATACTAAGTTAAAATGTATGTTCCTTATTGATTGCAACCTTAATAAACACATGCATATGAAAACACCTGGAAGGGAATGTACAAACATTATGACAGTTATGTTAACACATTAAGCACCCAGTCTATTTTGTCTTCTGGACGGAAAGTATAGTGTCAGTCACCGGTGACTGACTGTGCCCTTAATGTGTTAAAAGTGAGGTTATGGAAGTTTTTTTTGTTGTTGTTTCTATATGTTTCTCTTTTCCAAAGTTTAGCCAATAATGTAAAGTACTCCAATAATTAAAAACATACACTTATAGCTTTGTTTGTGTGTCTATGACCCTGATCAGTGAAAATCAAGGCAAAGAATAACTAAAACATTAAAAATCCTCTAGATACTTTATTCCTTTAAAGCCATTGAAGGTAATGTAAGGCACTGCATCATTCTGTCGTTATACCCAATTTTAATTCATAATTTATGTCACATATTTACTCTTTGCTATACCAGCCTTTATCTGGGAGAGAAAAATGTCCCATCTCTGTTACAGGCTCTTAGTTTTGTTCAGCCATCCATAGGGTTTGATTTCATTTATTTCTTTGGGCCTTTGTTCTCTTTAATATAATTGGACAGTGACAAACAGCTTTTTAAAAACAGTTTGCAATTATTTTTTAAAGTCACCCTCATTTAAATTTTTAAAGAAAAGTATGCATATATACTATGCTTTCCCCAAAATTATTATTTTAAGAAAAGATTGTTTTATTAGCGGTTAGGAATTTGAAATGTTCTTTTAAAAAATATATTTTTATTGATTTCAGAGAGGAAGGGAGAGGGAGAGAGAGATAGAAACAATAATGACGAGAGAGAATCATTGGCTGCCTCCTGCACGCCCCACACTGGGGATCAAGCCGGAAACTTGGGCATGTGCCCTGACCTGGAATCAAATCATGACCTCCTGGTTCATAGGTTGACGCTCAACCATTGAACCATGCCAGCAGGGCAAATATTCTTATTTTAAAATTTATTTTAAAAATTTTTTTCAATTATAATTGATATTCAATATTATTTTATATTATTTTTAGTTTTTTAAATAAAATTAAATAACCTCATGATAGAGTTATTTTGTTTTTCAGCTCTTGACAGAATGTTGAACTTATGATCATAAAGAGCTGATACAGAAACATTGTGAAGTTAAACTTCAACTAGAAATTGTCATTATAAAGCCTTTATATAATTTGTGACAACAATTTAAAAAAAATAAAAAAGATTTAAAATAGCAAGTGAGTAGAGGTTTCCCCATATCTAGTCAGATTTGGGGAAACCTCTGTAAAGATTCTATATAATAAAACCCTAATATGCAAATCAACTGAATGGAGGACCAACCAGTGGAACAACCAGTTGCTATGATGTGCACTGACCACCGGGGGGCAGATGCTCAATGCAGGACTTGCCTCCTGGTGGTCAGGGGAGTGCCGCTAAGCCAGAAGTTGAGCTCATGCTGCAGACAGGTGGTAAGGAGTAAGGGGCCCAGACTGCGAGAGCCCCGGACTGTGAGAGGGATGTTTGACTGCTGGCAGGCAGGCAGACATCCCACGAGGGGTCCCAGACTACAAGAGTGAGTAGGCCGGGCTGAAGGACCCCCTACCCCCCATGCAGGAATTTCATGCACCAGGCCTCTAGTATATCTATATATCTCTATATAATATATCTACACAAATGCACACATGTGTGTAACACATGTAGAAATAGCCTTTGAATTAATTTTTCCTTTTTTTCCCTGTTGCATTGTTTTAGAAATCCCAAAGGAAAAACAAAGTAGTTTACCTTTGACCCAGGTCACATTTTTCTTGTCACTTTATTTGGGATTTAAAAAAAAAAAAAAAAAAAGCTTGTATCAGCCCGATGACTTTAGAGTAAGCTATCTAAATAAAAACAAAGTACTAAAAGCTTTTTAGAAATTTTATATCAGGGATTCTAATTCTCTCTTTTTTTCTGCCTCCCACATTTCTTCTTTTTTTAAAAATAAATCTATTTTTATTGATTTCTAAAAAGAAGGAAGAGGGAGAGAAAGATAGAAACATCAATAATGAGATAGAATCATTGATTGGCTGCCTCCTCCATGCCCCCCACTGCGGATTGAGCCTGCAACCTAGGCATGCGCCCTGACTGGGAACCCTGACTCCCTGGTTCATAGGTCGATGCTCAAACACTGAGCCACACCAGCTGCGATGCCTCCCCCATTTCTGATAATTTAATCCTTAATACAGCTCAAGGTAAACCCAAACTAACAAATTCAGTTTATAGCTCTTAGAATTTGTTTGGGAGTAACACAGACTTGATATGAGCAAGTCTAAGAAGATCCTTTTTAATGAAGATTTATTTATTCACGAAATGTTTATTGAGCTTCTGTGTTGTGCCAAAAGTTGTTTTAGAGAAGGAGGATAAAGCAATGAAGAAGACAGACAAATTACATCTCTCGGGGAGTTTACGATTATTATTATCTAGATTTAATAACATTAGTGGGAAAGATGATAACTAAGAGGAGGCTACAGACTGGCCCAGGCCTTGTGTCTAGGCAGCATTGATAGGTTAACATGGAGTTAAATGAATAATTTTGAATTTTGTCTGCCATAGGGGAAAACCTGTGTCTTTTTTTTTTCTAGATCTCATATTTTCATTGATTTCAGAGAGAAAGAGATAGAAACATCAGTGATGACAGAGAATCACTGATTGGCTGCCTCCTGCTTGCCCCTCACTGGGAATTGAGCCCAAAACTGAGGCATATGCCCTTGATCAGAATCAAACCGGAACCCTTCAGTCTGCAGGCTGACACTCTATCCATTGAGGCAAGCCAGCTATGTCAATCTCTTCTTATTATTTTAGGTTATATGTATGTGTTACGCATTGTATATTATATGTAACTAGAGGCCCAGTACATGAATTCGTGCATGGGTGGGGTCTGGCCAGCCCGTCCCAATGGGGGCCAATCAGGCTGGGCTGGCAGAGGGGAGGGGACTTGGGAGGTTGGCCAGCCAGTCCCGTCCGATCTGGGGTTGAGGGGGGTTATTGGGGGTGGGCCCAGCTAAAGGGAGAGGCCATGGGCGGTTGGCTGGCTGGCTCTGCCCCCATTTCGGCTGGGCTGGCCAGGAGGAGGGGCCACCCTCCAATCTGGCCGGTTGGCCGGCACAGTGCACATCATAGCCACTGGTCTTTCTGGTCGTTTCAGTCATTCTGGTCATTCCAGTGTTGTAATTGTTTGGCTTTTATTTCTCTATATATAGTAAAGTTAGTAACACATGAGGTAGGATGAATGCATCCTTTGTTGATAAGGTGTTATTGTTCTTGAAAATCCCAATGACAAGATAATTATTCATTTTGCAGAATGATTATTTATTTAATAATGCTCTACAATAGATGCATTTAAGTGGTAAACTATTCAAGTCAATTTAGTTCATAACTTTACTTATAAAATATTATTTGCACATAAAAAAATTAAAACAAAGTTTACTGGAATTATCCCATTAAAATATTTTTTAAAAGCTCCCCTCCCCCTGGGAAATAAAGTTATCTACTTTCCTTTAAGAGCCTATTAAGAACTTATCCATATTTAGAATATAATATTTGAATAAAAGGAGACCAAGATCCTATTTCAAATGACCCTCCTTTGGACAAATTAATTTTATAGTAATTTCCAACTTTTATATTTACAATCAAATTATCTAACTACCATTTCCATTCTGATTTTAAATTTACAGAAAATATCTTATTGGCCACTTAGAATAAACTCTGAACATGAAACTTTCAGGGGAAAAGATAAGTAAAATAAATTTTGAAGGAACTTATATGAAGTAAAATGGAATTGATTTTCATATATAGGGTGACATGGAATATTAGAATGCAGCTCAGTGCAGATATAACCAAAACTTTAAAATTTTGTAAGTTTTATCACAGTGTATTCAATACCACAAACTTCATATACATTTATTGAATGACCACTCACTTCTCAGCACCAAATATCTTCATATGGGAAACAATGTCTTACCCACCTGGAAACATGGCCTTACAGAGAGTGAGACAGGTGCTTTTCAGAAGAGACTATACAACGCTGGGTAGGTGAACCAGCACCAAGCACTAGGTAGGCAAATAACCACAGCTCTGTGAAAGGTGACAAGATAAGTAAGTGATTGAACTCAGCATGTTGGCATGGCTGTGTCTTTAGGCCATTCACAGGATTCATGCTGTGTATTCCACTATGCCTGCTGGAATACTCTTTGATCCTAACAAAGCACAATATGTACACAAAATTATTTTGTTTTTACTATTGGACATTTAGTTTTTAAATATCAGGTTGATTTCCTTTGTCATACAACATGTGTGTGAAATATTTACCCCGGCCACCAGCTTTTAAATTCAGAAAATACAAACTAATTTTAATCTTAACTGAAGTAAAACAGAAGACAGATCAACTCTGAAATGTAATCTAATGTGGATATTACACATTTTCTTTGCTGTCATATCTTATAATTTTTATGTAGAAGTTCTGTATGCCAATCAAAATTGTTTATTCTTAACAGATAGGAATGAATGTTGTATATGTACTACATACCTTCCCGAATTCACAGTCTACAACACAGGGGATGGGTGCATTTTAAGTACTTTGTAAATATTTTTAACTTGGTTTACAATTTTGAGGACTTTTGCTTTTTTCAGTATCACTTGTAAGAGATACTCAGTGCTACTATTCCCCACATTTTTAGGGAATTTCCTAAATTACTCTTTATAATGTTAATTTCTATTTTATGTAGCATTTTTATGATACATAATGATATGAAATTAATGCCAAAATACGTTTACATTTTGCTATTCTAAAGAGGCAAAATGGTATATGAAAGGGAAAAAATGTTAATTATAGACTTCAGCATTCTGTGTTAAAACGTTTAGGTGTTCTGGTCAGAAGAACAGGTTTTAAATGGCCTAAGGGCCAGAGCACTGTTTTACATTCTTACTTGGAGGCTTCCAATGGGAACTGTAACAAATGCTATTTAATATTACTTCTAGAGAAAAGTTCACAGTAATGTACAACATGCAATGTTATTTAGACTTAGTACTCATGCATCAAATAAAACTAGTTCCCTTTCAAACTTTTTGTTGTTAGATAAAATACTATCAAGATTTGGCCTGTTAATTTGTCATGATATATAAAAAATGTAATTGATCAGCTATTTCATATATGAATCACAAGTATTATCATCATAATTATTTAACAGTTACTCTCCTTTTACAAAGTAGAAATGGGTTTATGAGCACCTTCAAGTCAAAATACCAAGACATTGATTTACATATAAAAGCAAAGCAAATAAACCTTTTTTTCAGTGTGACCTTGTGACATCTCTGAACGCTCACATTTAGTAGGCCTTCATCAGTAGGCTCTATTAGCAAAAGATCAATGCAGGGAATTTGTACCTTCTCCACCCTTGGGCACTTGCCATTATCCCCCTGCAGCCACACCTGTTTATATTCTCCTAGGACAGTGATTTTCAACTTGTGTGCTGGTGTGCTGCAAGTGGCACACTGGTATGAAGCAAGAATTCTTAAAACATGCAGTAACTGACTTCTTAGTTAGGGGCACTGACCTCTTTTTCCAGATTATCAAACAGAAAATGACAACTATGAACACAGCAGTAGCTGTCTGGTCTGAATGCACTGTCTTGAACCATAAATATATAGGTCATATAATAGAGTTGCATCTTACTGGTCACATTGCAGAATAAGAGTGCATCTGACTAGTTAATTCTTGATACCAGAAATCCTTATATGTAAGTATAGGCACCTGACTTTTTAAAAGGTCACTTTGGAGCAAAAAGGGTAGGTAATTACTATTTTTTTTTTAAATAGATCAAAATTATACCTACTTTTCTCAGGTCTGCAAAAAATATAATGTATTTTTTGGTGTGCCACAGAATTTTAATAGTTATGTGTGCCGTGAGATAAAAAAAAGGTACCTTAGTAGACACAATACCAAGAGAAAGAAGCCAAGTGGTAGGGAGGATAGAACATGGTAGAAGGAAGTATAAAAAACTGAAACAACTGTGAAGCTCTCATTGAGGATCCAGACCTTAATTCCCTTAATTTATTATTCATTTATATATGACCGTGAATTGCACACATGTTCAAGAAGATTCAAGCACAAAGCTCCTAGAACTAGGAGTTTATAACCTACATGAATAAAAAAGAGGTAAATTTTATTGTTGTAACCAATAATTCAAAGCAGTATACGATTAAAGACTAAAATTAGTAACGCAGAAAACAAATGCTACAAAAATTCAGAGAATGGTAAGATTAGGGCGGCATGGGAAATAGAATATGCTCAGGAAAAACCTTGTAGAGAAGGGAAGAGTTGAATTTGACTTCTAAAGTTCAGGTATTGCCCTGACCGGTTTGGCTCAGTGGATAGAGCATCAGCCTGTGGACTGAAAGGTCCCAGGTTCGATTCCGGTCAAGGGCATGTACCCTGGTTGTGGGCACATCCCTAGTGGGGAGTGTACAGGAGGCAGCTGATCAATGTTTCTCTCTCATCGATGTTTCTAACTCTCTGTCCCATCCCTTCCTCTCTGTGAAAGATCAATGGAATATATTTTTTTTAAAAAAAGTTCAGGTATTGACAGAGTAACCTTATTAGGAAAAAAACCCAAAACAACAAACAGCTAAAAAATATACAGAAAAATAAACAAAGAAGGGAATGAAAGTACAATTCCATTCACATGATATATCCAGAATAGATAAATCCAAAGAGATAGAAAGCAGATTAGTGGTTGCCAGGGCCTGGGGTAAAGGGAGGCGGAATGACTGCTTACTGGGTACAGGAATTTCTTTTGATGTGATTAAAATGTTTTGGAACTAGATAGAGGTGTTGGTTGCACAGCTCTAAGACTAGGCCAACCACTTGTATGTTTTTAAATAGTGAATTTTATGTTCTGTGAATTTTACCTCAAAAAAAAAAATTCAGGGCTTGAGATAGCTGAAAAGAATATCCAGTGTAAGAAAACAAAGCCTAGAATAAGTATGGAGTTGGAGGAGGAATTTTGCAGAAATCAACCCATTTGCCATGGAGAATACATGTATGTGAGTTAATCTAAACTAATAAAAGCGAAATAGTAAAATTAACCGTTTCTCCAAGACAGGGTAAGCCACGCCCACCAGCCAATCAGAGCGACTGTATGCAAATTAGCCCAGCCAAGATGGCGGCGGACACCCCGAGGCTTGCCTCCGGGTGTCCGCCGCCACCATCTGTTGCCTTCCTGCTGGCCACACGGGTGGGAGGGCCAGAGGAGCAACTGCCCACAACCCCACACCTCCAGGCAGAAAGCAGCCTGGAAGTGCTCGCGGGGGCTCGGGCACACACCTCCGTGAGTGCCCAAGCCTCCGCGATTGATTTCAGGCGACAGGGCAGCTGGGGCCTGGTGGAGCAAGCCAGCCCAGGCCCCCTGGCTGTCCTGCAGCCTGGAAGTAGGTCCGTGATCGCGGGGGCTGGGGCACAGAGGCGTGTGTGCCCGTGCTCCCGCGATTGATTTCAGGCGGCAGGGCAGCCGGGGCCTGGCGGAGCAAGCCAGCCCAGGCCCC
>PVJC01011516.1:0-10172 GCA_004026665.1 Murina feae | reverse complement strand
TAGTGTACAGAGAAAGCAGTTAGGAGGCTATCGCAAAATCTGGACATAAATATGAGGTTGGGCCTATAGGAATGAAGAAGGAGGAAAATGTGAGACATGAAAAAAGCAGTGAGTGATACTCCAACTATGATCTATGGACTGATGTTGCTCACAAACTCGTAGTTGCTGACTTGACACAAGGCAACTATAGATTTGAGGATAAGCGTTTAAAAACCTTTATATTAGCCTTGGCCAGTTTGGCTCAGTGGATAGAGCGTCAGTCTGTGGACTGAAGGATCTTGGATTTGATTCCAGTCAAGTGCTTATGCCTGGGTTGCGGGCTCAATTCCGAGTTGGGGGTGTGCAGGAGGCAGTCGGTCAATGATTCCCTCTCATCATTGATGTTTCTCTCTCTCTCTCTCTTCCTCTCTGAAATCAATTTAAAAAATAAAAATTAATAAAAATAAAAAAATAATCTGTGGTCCCTTCTCTTCCTTCTAAAGTAAGTAAGTAAGTAAATAAATAAATACCTTTATACTGTCAGGACATTTAAGTATATGACTTTGCATTTTGTATTATAAACATATCCAAAATGGATTGAAAAGAAAAGAAAAATTTCTTCACCCCAGAGTTAGAATACCACTGCCTTAAAGAACGAATTGACTAGACTTAGTGACTGAGCCACGTAGCGCAGTCATCAGCCATTGCTCATTTTTATGACACACTTATTGTGTGCCACATATTGTGCTTTATTAAAGGACTAGAGGCCCGGTGCATGAATACATGGACAGGAGGGGTCCCTAGGCCTGGCCAGTGATCAAGGATGATCAGACCCAGGCTAATCAGGGCCTGCGGGCCAGGGGGAGGGATAGGGCACAAGAGGTTGGCTGCTGGCCCTGAGGAGGGAGTCGATCCTTGGCACCCCTGGAAAAGGGGCCACATCCCCTGCCACCCACCCTTTGTCCCTGTCCCAGCCTTGGGCCCGAAGGCCCCAGCAGGGTCAGGAGAGAAGACGATGGTTGCTAAGTTCAGCACAAAAGGAATGGATGTCGGATGCCGACGCCACTGGCCACCCACCGGAGGTTGACTATGGGAGCACACTGATCACCAGGGGACAGCTCCTGTGTCGAACGTCTGCCCCTGGTGGTCAGTGTACGTCATAGCAACTGGTCAACCAGTTGTTCCGGTCGTTTGGTCATAATGATCGCTTAGGCTTTTATATACTAGTACATAGATTGCTAGATATTAAAAGGAGGCATACTTCAGCTCAGTATAATGAAATAATTCTAATAACTATAGTTGTCCAACAGTGGGAAAGTGAATGCTTCTTCAGTAGTCATTTATGCCAGAGTCTGACCATTTAAGAAATCTTGCCTTGGTAGGAGAAACAAACTAGGTGACTTATAAGGTCCCTTCCTACGTGAAGGTGCTGTGATTCTTTATTCTATAATAATAACTTAGTAGAACATATTTCATAATTGACTGTATTGGAGCAGCAATGCATACTAAGTGTCTGGCCTTTTGCATCTGTACTTGTAGTTACATTTCCCTAAATGTGACTGCAAATTCTATTTTAAACATATCTGTACAGTTAGTTCCACCGTTCTTTTAAAAGAAAGTACTATTCTTTAATGCCTTTTCAGCCATCATTTATTTCCAGTTTTAATATTTGTAGTTCCTCTTCCATGTGATATTTTTCACAAGCAATGCAAATTTCTGCAGAAGTGAGTTACGTAAATCACAGTCACGCTGCTGATCTTGAAGTCATTTGTTCTTGCTCCTGTGATGTAATGTCGTGGTTGATCAAGACCAGGCATGCCTACCTATTTTGGGAATGTCTTTGTGATTCCATTTATATGTCAGTGAAAGTTCAAATAACTGTTATTATCCAACTTATTTCACTTAGTTATTATAGGCTTCAAACTGTTATTGTCAACATTTAGTAGATAAAATTATGACAGATTAATTGAACTTCAGAGGATCTGGAGGACTTAGACTCATAGGAATATCATCACTGTATTTTGGGGAATTCTTAAGGTACCGTATTTTCCGGTGTATAAAACGACTTTTTAACCCAGGAAAATCTTCTCAAAAGGCAGGGGTCGTCTTATATGCCAAGTGTCATCTTATAGGGTAGGTGCTGTAACTTCTGAGCTGGACTGGAAATGCTGCATACGGTGGGGGGAGCTCAAAAACGGCCACACTCCATTCATTTCAGTGGAGCCGGATGGAGACCCAAGTGTCTTTGGTCAGCTCCTTTTTGTGCTGCATATGGTCTCCATCCGGAGTTTTTAACCCAGGAAAATCTTCTCAAAATTGGGGGTTGTCTTATACGCCCAGTCATCTTATACGCCAGAAAATATGGTACATTATTTTCATAAGGGTTATTTAAGTGCTTGTGGTATCAGGTAAAGAAAAAGGTTAACTAAAAAATAAACAATTAATTTAATTTTAAGTCTAGTAGAATATTTTGTTAAAATAGTCCATTTTCATTGTGTGTTATTAAAACAGCTTATACTTTTTATTAGAATATATATAAAATTTTGAATTGTGCCTAGAACAGTATTTGGTATGTTATAGGTACTCAATAAATACTTACTGATTCTTGTTCATTGAATGTGGAGCGATGGTGGACAAAGCCTTTCGAATGGACAAATAGTAATTTGGGGAGGGGAGGGAAGTAGTAGACCCATGTATTTCATTTGATGGGATAAAAATTAGTCTTTTGGGACTATTCATATACTTACAATTTTTCCCAGTTTACCAGAGAGACTTTTCATTTGACAATACAACATCCCTTTCCCTTCCCCTCCCTTCCCTTTAGAAAAGTTGGTCTTACCAGGTCAGCTCCTAGATTTCTGTGACAAAGTATTTGTGAACGAGTGGAAAGGGACTGGACATGAAAAGCTGGGAGAGATTTAAGTTGGTATACATAATAAAGTGCTGGAGAGGAAGGAGAGATTATGAAATTACTGGGCTGAGAAGGGGGAAAGTGTTTAGTTGGAAAGGCTTCAATGAAGGAGATACTTTGGAGAGAATGGTGTGTGAAAAAAAATCGAAGGGAAGGGGGAAAACATTTGGAGAAAAGAGATGAAGGAAGGGTTGGTTGTGGATATAAATTGAATCTCCTTCATTGTACTTTAAAAGACAAGTAGAGAATGGAGTTTCCTTTAATCGTGCAGGGAAAAAGAAGGGCTCCACGTATGTGTTGAATTGTGTTTCTTTACTTCTTCAGAGGGAGAAGTCAGTTTGGGTGATGTTGAGTTTGAGGTTCCTGAGGAGCCTTGGGCAAGGGTGTTCAAAAGAAACATGGAAAAACAGAGTTAGAACTCTTGAGAGAAGAGTTGTGATTAGAGAAGAAAATTTGGGAGCTACTATCAAGTGTTTATGGGTGACAGTGAGACCAAGAAGGAACTTGCAGAACACATAAAATAGAAGGTCTCAGAAAGAAGAGGTACCAAGAGAAGAGACAAAAATAGCAGTCCTGTGGTAGGGTAAGAATTCAGAGAAACTGGTCTCTGGGAAGCAAAGGGAGAAGATAGTTTTAATAATAGAGGATGGTCGAAATGTCAAATGCTGCAGAGGCGGAGGCAGTGCTGTGCAGGAGCCAGCTCAGACTAGCTTGTGGAAGTGAAATTTAGAAATTTTCAGCATTTTTGTGAGCCAATTGTTATCCACAGCCATTATTAAAAATCAAATGGTATATACTTGCAATTTAACAAGTAGTCTTAGAAACAGAAGTAATAACACACCAATTGTATCACTTCCTAATTATTTTACACTTTTGAGGTGTTCATGTTGATTGTATCTGTATTGTGTAGATACTGTATACTGTTGTGTGCTACTATAGCTCTTCCCCATTCTGTTCTCAGTGACATTACATTGGTAACCTGAAATCAATCATGGTGGGAGCGTTTACCCCACAGATATTGGCAAACACTATAAATCAGAGTGTTTTTCCCTACAAAGAGAGCCATTGTTGAACCTTCACCAGTATACCACTGGATAAATAGATTGAGATTCAAGAAAAGTTAAATGGTTTTAGCAAGAAGGAGCTAACATGTTACTTTTGCTTGACTTTCAGTAAAAAGATAGGTGACAAATCATAGTAAAGCGGGTTGAGGAGTGAAATAATGGAAAATGAAGAAACAGATGTTCAAATAACTTTGAGAAGGAGTGAGTTAAACAGTTAAGCAGATTGTTATTGTTGATACTGTGTGTGTTTTTAATTTAGGGCCTACAGACTATATATAATATTAATGTACTTTATTAATCTCCAAAGATGAACAACATATGCAAATATATTTTATGGTGGAAGCTTTTTGTTGAAAAAATCTTAAGGAACTAGTTATCTATAGAACACATTTGGGAAATGCTGCTGTAGTATTTCACAATTAAGTTTGAAACAAATATTCTTGTTATTAAAGTTTCTTAATTTTTTTAAAGAAATAATATCAAGAATGGATATTGAATTTTGAGGGTTATTTTGCATTTTTGAGATAATCATGTTTTCTTTTTAAAATTTGACTAGTGCTCTGACCATTATTTTAATAGGTTTTCTAATATTAAGTTGTCTTTGTCTTTCTGAGATAAATGTAACTCGATTAGGGTGATTTGTTCTTTTAGTATACTGTTGAATTTGTTGATTAGCATTTTATTTATAATATTAACTTAATACATGGTATTAGTATTTTTCTCTTTGTTCTTGTTTTTAATATTAATATTATACTATTGAAAAATTAATTTGGTCACTATATTTTTTTCCTACTCGGACAGTTTGTATAGCAAGAGAATTATCTCTTCCTTAAAATTTTTGGGGGAAAAAATCTATAAAATTATCTAGGCCCAGAGCTTTTGGGGGAAGTAATTCTTTGATAAGTTTTCAGTTGTTTTTATGTTAATTTTTTTTTAATTTCTTACACTAACTTTATCACTTATACCATTTTGGACAAACTAGTCTGAGTAAATTGCCCTTTTGCTGTATTATTATCTGCTTAAATTCTGGTAAAAATCTTATGCAGATATTAAAAAGTTGGATGAGTAGATATGAAGAGCCCCTACTGTATGTGGGTTCTGTTGAAATGTGAGGGGCTTGTCTGCTATCTTCACAGCTTCATTCTCTGACTTACAGGAGTGAGTAGAATAATTTATAATCTAATGAATATAAACCAGTCTGAATTGGCCAGAGGGAGGACATGGAAAAACTATAGTCCTTGATATTTATTGTCTCCAAAATGGATCTTGCTTCTGCCCTATATTAAAATTAATGTTATATTTCATAGTATAATTTTATAGTATTTTAGTATATTTATTTATAAAATAATGTAAGAAATATTAATATACTTTATATTAATAATTTTATAACTTTTAATTGCAATTTAACACATATACCTATATTTTATTAATATGAATATTATAAATAATAAAATTTATATTTATAAAATAAAATATATTTGAAGTAAAATGCATATAAATGTAATATGATAAAATATAATATATATAAAATAAAATTTATGTCTGGAAACTATACTTTCTATGGTACAATGCAATACCGAATGGATACAGAAAGGAAATTATAGGTCTTAGTTGTTGAAGAGAGTACTGGGAAAGGTTATAGAATTCTGCCTTCCTCTGAAAGTCGCAGGAGCTGGCCAGTTTTCTGTTTGATTCAACTCTTAGGGCTACGAGCTAGAAATAGATAGAAGTTTCCGAAAATCTTTACTTTCTTCCTTCTTTAGTTTCATTACTTCTTAATGAATTCATATGTATTTCAAAGGGAAATTGAGACAAGTTTTAAGGAAAGCTATTATAATGATCTTAACCTGGAATAAGTGTTCTTTAATTTTTCAGATAGAGATTTTGTTCAAATTATCTTTATTAATATTTTTCTTATTGTTTTCATATATTTAAGCCCTTTTTAGTTGACTTACATGTAAAAAAAAAAAGTCAAAGTGGTAATCCATTCTAAATTTGTTTTTCATGTCTTATACATGTTATATATTGTGAAGAGTTTTGGTATGGATACTGCTTTTGTTTTGACAACAAATTAGAGAGTGCTTATATAAATTGCCAGGATACAGGTAAGCAGTTAGGCAGAAAACAAAACATGTAGGTCTAAAACACTGGCAAATTAGCTCTTTATAAAAAAACATGTCCCATTCTGAAAATAAAATGTTACCTTATTGTTGAGTTTACATTAGGAGTTTACTAAACATTATTTAGTACTTTTCCATTTCCAAACAAAAGTACTAAACAATGTTAGAAAAACAAATAATTAAACTAAGTATAGTGGCTATAGTTTCCATCCATTCATATTAGAAATACAAAAAGGGGAAAGATTTTGTATTCATGACCCACTACTTTTATGTATTACATGAATAACAGCATTGTTTTTGCAAATTCCAATTGGAAAGGTGCAGAATTTTAAAAGAAAAAATTATAATTTTTTTGTAGGTTAGACTATGCAGAATCTGGATATTGGGTCTATTAAGGCCCTGACGATAAGGCTTTGGGCAGTAGATGCTGTTTGTCTTTAGGGAATGTACAACTATTCTAAGATCCCTGAGCCCTTCATAAGAGCCAAGGATATGTATCCTAAGACCTTCAGCATTTTACTCAGATAATGTGCTCTCTGGATCTTCCTTTTAAAAATCAGCTTCACGTGGAATGTGCTGCATCTACTATTCCTAAGTGGTTGTGACACATCACTGTACTTTCCCTTAAGCTTAACAGCCATGTGCCATATAGAATGAGATAACCTAATCTAATAAAACAGTAATGCTAATTACACCTCACTCGACTACATTCCAAGCCACGCCCACCAGCCAATCAGAGTGACTATATGCAAATTAACCCAACTAAGATGGTGGCCGGCAGCCACAGAGCTAGAGCAAATAGGAGGCTTCATTGCCCCAGCGATGGAGGAAGCTGCCTAGGCTGGCTGTGGCCTCTGCTCAAGGCAACAAAGTTTCAATTATAGAAAGTAAATAACCCCAAATACCTGCTTCCAGCCAGCTTGGATGGCTGGGGGCCGTGGCCAGCCTGCAAATAGCCGTCAGCCCCTCACCAAGGATGGCCCCCCCCTCACATAGTGAGGGCCCCTGCTGGGGGGCTTGGCCAGCCTGAAAATTGCCCTCAGCCCTTCACCCAGGCTGGCCAGGCACCCCAGCAGGGACCCCCCGCAAAGGGCCTGTGACCAGCCTGAAAACAGCCATAAGCCCCTCATCCAAGTTTGCCAGGCACCCCAGCAGGGATCCCTACACTGAAAGGGGTGTGGCCAACCTGAAAACAGCCCTCAGCCAGGCTGGCCAGGCACCTCAGCGGGACCCCCACCCTGATCCGAGACACCCTTCATGGCAAACCAGCCGGCCCCCACCCATGCACCAGGCCTCTATCCTACATAATAAAATGGTAATATGCAAATTGACCCTAACAGCAGAATGACTGGGAATGACTGGTCACTATGACACACATTGGCTATCAGGGGGCAGATGCTCAATGCAGGAGCTGTCCCTGGTGATCAGTGCCCTCCCACAGGGGAGCTCTGCTTAACCACAAGCCAGGCTGATGGCTGCCAGTATAGCGGTGGTCGTAGGAGCCTCTTCTGCCTCCTCAGCAGCGCTAAGGATGTCCAACTGCAGCTTAGGCCTGCTCCCCGCTGGCAAGTGGACATCCCTCAAGGGCTCCGGGCAGCCAGAGGGATGTCTGACTGCCAGCTTAGGCCCGATCGCCTGGGGCACAGGCCTAAGCCAGCAGGTGGACATCCCCCGAGGGCTGAGGGACCAAATTTTTGTGCACCGGGCCACTAGTATTTTAATAAATATCTTCACTGTGTATAGCTTTTTAAAAAAATATTTTTTATTGATTTTTTACAGAGAGGAAGGGAGAGGGAAAGAGAGTTATAAACATTGATGAGAAAGAAACATCAATCAGCTGCCTCCTGTACACTCCCTACTGGGGATGTGCCCACAACCAAGGTACATGCCCTTGACTAGAATTGAACCCGGGTCCCTTCAGTCCGCAGGCAGATGCTCACTGAGCCAAACCAGTTAGGGCTGTATAACTTTTATCAAACATCTATCTTTTGAGGTTATTAATCCTTTTAAGATAAAGTTTTCTTAAGTCCATACAATAAGGTAAGTGTCATTATTAATATGATGTAAAAGTTGGATGAGATACAGGACCTTAGCTCATGATTAATGACAGAACTCGGAAAGTAGGTGAAGTGAATCTAATATATGTCTTTACGGAAAGATTCTATAGCCCTGCATGATTTACAAGGCAATAGCTGTTGGTTACTTGTAGAGGATACAAAACCAAGCTCAGGGAAAGCAAACATTCAGAATGAAATCCAACAGAAAAAAATAAATTTATTTGTACTTGCATACTTTGGCAACCTGGTTGTCTAAAAAATTTGAATATTGTGTGTATATTAAAAATCTCCTTTCTTTTTGTTTAGAATTGAAAAGAGCCAATTCTAAACCACAGATATACAAGAAGGCCATTTTCTCAAACAAGAGTCACCCTTTAACAGTAAGTAAATTTAGAATTTATTATATTAAATGAACTAAAGAATACCTTTTTTTAAATAACATGAAAAGTCTTCACAGTATTTTGTTGTAAAATTTCTTAGCTTTTATTTTGATTATCTGAATACTTTCTACTTTATAATTTACCAGTCAATTGAGGGAGAGCACAGAAATTTATTTGTCTAAGATGAAACAAAGATAAGAAAGTGACATAGAAGTTGAGAAATAACTCATATCCTTAGAAATAAGTCTTAAGTACAAGTGTATTATTTTAGGTTTCTGTGATACTTATAATTAAATAAAGATAAAAATTAAAATATTTTGCCTAGTTCCCTATAGGTCATGATTCCTGGTCACAAAGAAGAAAGTATCCAATATCCAATATTCAAGTTCCAGCTTCCAAAGGTCAAAGCTGTAATAATTTGAACAATAAAATAAATAACTATAGAATTAGGTTATAGCTCTTCCATATAAAAATATTCAGGGTTCCATACTGATAGAAATAAATGCTGAATAAATAAAGAAATGGAAGGAGAAATTTTCCTTACAAAGGAATTCAAATTAGTAAACATAAAAGGAATAAGGGAAATAGAAAATTGCCACTAAAGAATGACAGTAATAATTGTGCAGTCAAAATGAATACTAAAATTGGTTAAAATATAAGGTGAAACCGAGTATGTGCATAACCTCAAAGTATCTCCCCCCAAATATTTATTAACTACAAAGGGAAAAATAGTGTCTTTACAGGGGGAATCCTGGCAGACACCAACTTAACCAAGTGATTAAGGTTAATATTGAAGTAATAAGATATATTGAGCTCATACCCCCTGAAAAGGGCATATCATGCCTTTGTTATTCTTCTCCAAAAGAAATCCATAACCTCATCCTACCTGGTTTGACTCGGTGGATAGAGCATCAGTCTGCAGACTGAATGGTTCCAGGTTCGATTCTGGTCAAGGTCACCTGCCCAGGTTGCAGGCTTGATCCCCAGTAGGAGACAGCCAATCAATGATTCTCTCTCATCATTGATGTTTCTATCTCTCTCTCCCTCTCCCTTCCTTTCTGACATCAATAAAAACATATTTTTTAAAAATCCATAACTTCAACTGAATCTTGAGAAAAAACTTAGACAAACCTAAATGGAGAGACATTCTATAACATACCTGACTAGCATTCTTTTTACTTTTTTCAAAAAATGTTTAAAAATATATTTGTATTGATTTCAGAGAGGAAGGGAGAGGGAGAGAGAGATAGAAACATAAATGATGAGAGAGAATCATCGATTGGCTGATTCCTGCAGGACCCACACTGGGGATTGAGCCTGCATCCCAGGCATGTGCCCTGACTGGGATCTGAACCATGACCTCCTGGTTTATAGTTTGATGCTCAACCACTGAGCCACGCCAGCCAGGACTGACCAGCACTTTTTAACAGTGTCAGTAGTATAAAAGACAAGGAAAAACAGAAGAACTGTACATTACATACGTGCAGTATTTCATATATCACTTATACCTCAATAAAGCTGTTGGATTTTTTTTGTTTTGGAGGGGTTTTTTGTTTTTGTTTTTTTTTTATATATTTTATTGATTTTTTACAGAGAGGAAGGGAGAGGGATAGAGAGCTAGAAACATCGGTGAGAGAAAAACATCAATCAACCACCTCCCA
>PVJC01011515.1:0-41390 GCA_004026665.1 Murina feae | reverse complement strand
CTGCTACCTTCCTTTCCCACTTCCCGGTGCCGCCAAGGGGTCTGGGGAGCTGCCAAGCAGGACCCCGGCCCCTGCAGCCTTGCTTTCCCGCTCCCCGATGCCCCACAAAGGGCCTGGGCAGCCACCAAGCAGGTCGCCGACCCCCTGCCACCTCTTTCCCACTCCCTGGCCCGCCACTTTGCTTTCCCACTTTCTGGTGCCCTGCAAGGGACCTGGGAAGCCCACCAAGCAGGCCACTGACCCCCTGCCACCTCTTTCCCGCTCCCTGATGCCCTGCAAAGAGCCTGGGAAGCCCACCAAGCAGGCCGCCAACCCTGCCACCTCTTACCCGCTTCTCGGTGCCCTCCAACCCTGCCGCCTCTTACCCGCTTCCCAGTGCCCTCCAACCCTGCCGCCTCTTACCCGCTTCCCAGTGCCCTCCAACCCTGCTGCCTCTTTCCCTCTCACGCGTCCTGGGTCCTGCACTGTCCTGCCCTGCAGCCGCTCTGTGCACTCGGGAGGTCCCTCAGCCTGGCCTGTGCCCTCTGGCAGTCTGGGACCCCTCGGGGGATGCCCACCTGCTGGCGTGCCTGACCAGCCTGGGTGAGGGGCTTTAAGGCTGCCCACAGCTCCCATTGACCCAACGTCCCAGCAAGGCCGGCTGGACACAGGTTCTAGAGTTTTTTTCTCCTATAATTGATACTGTTCCTTGAAGGCCTGGAGTAATTGATACACTGTTCCTTTAAGGCGGCCTTCTAACTCCTAACGAAGCCTCCTCTGCTTCACCTTGCAGCGTCTATAATGAAACAATTGTTACTTTTACTGGTTAGGCCGGAGCTGCTCTTTCCTTCAGCTCCAGAGGATTCTATGATTGTTACAATGTTTCAAAAAGCTGTGTTTTGCTAGAAGCAGTTTAATCGGAGCTGAGCTGAAGGGCGCAGCTTCACTTTCGCTCCTGCCGCAATGGAAAGGGCTGTTTACTCAGGTCCTTGAGTGGCGGCTGCCATGTTGGCTGGGCTAATTTGCATACAGCCGTTCTGATTGGCTGGTGGACGTGGCTTACCCTGTCTCGGAGAAATGGTTAATTTTAATATTTCGCTTTTATTAGTTTAGATTTATACATATATTCATATATATGTAATTGAATATATATATATATATATATATATATATATATATATATATATATATGTAAATGTATATGGAAATAAAATTATTACCCACCAGCAGTAAAAATCATTGCAGAAAGCATCACAGTGCTTTCATTCTAGGTAGCAAGCCATCACATTCATTTATTTATAAATATTAATGAACACCTATTATATATCAGTGCTCTAAAAATAAAGCAAGCAAATTAATGCCTCCATGAAGTTTACAATCTGGTAGTAAAATAATGATAATAATATTAATAAATAAATCAACTATATATATATATATATATATACACATAATATATTGTGAGGTAAATGTATCTATGAAATATACACAAGGTAAAGGGATGGTAACAGGTGGTTCAATTTCTAATAAGGTGGTCAGTGTTGACCTCACTAGAAGGAACATTAAAATCAGCAAGGAAGAAAGCCTTGCATCTATTTAGCAAAAGACTGTACTATGCAGAAGTAAAAGCCACACAAAGTTATGACTTCATGTCTGATCTGTTTGGGGAATAGAAATGGAGCCAATATGGCCAAAATCAAGTGAGCAAAAAATATGACTTAGAGATGAGATCAGATCAGTGTATAGATAGAACTGGGGAGTAGGTGGACAGGTCATTCCATCTTCTATTTTGAAATTAAGTGGGAAAATATGGTAGCATTGTGAGCAATTACAGCATCTAATACACATATTAAGAGACTCTCTTCCCAGGCTGACTTTCAGATGGAGGTGGGGAAATTTGCATATTAAATTCCCCCAGAAGCTCAGCCCCTGAGAAGGACATTTGCATACAGGATGTCTGTTGAGAAGCAGTGTCAAGAACAACATCTGTGAAGAGTGAGAAATGCAGGTTTGGGAGAAAACTAATTTAAAATGCTATTAGCATCAAATGACGCCAGGCTGTTGTGAAATTGGGACATCCCTGATGAATTGGTTCCAATATTTGGGGCAAGGTACCTCCAGAGAAGAGGCATAGTCTCAGGAAAGAAAGTTACCTCTGGCTGAGGAAACAGCCATGGGCGGGATTCAACCATGACCTGTCAACAAGCAACATTTCCAGCCAATATGGAAATGAATGTACATATTCTGAAGGAGAAACCCGGGCACTTCACAACAGCATCCACCACAGTGCACAGGAATGAACCATGCAGAGGAGATTAAGGCTATCAAAGTGATCCAGTAAGTTGGACCAGCGTGGTGGAAGAGAAAATGTGATTCTAGATATATTTTTAAAGTAGAGTCACCAATATCATCTGAGAGACTTAATGTGAAGTGTGAGAAAAAGAGTTAAAATGACTCCAAGGTTTTTAAGCTGTGCAATGTAAAAAAGGAATATCCATTAATGGTTACGGGAAACAAACATGAAAGTAGAACAGGCAAGAGGGAGAAAGTGAAGAGTTCAATCTTATATATGATTTAAGGATGGCTATAAATTATCCATATGGAAACCTATGGAAAACTGGTCAATGATTTCCTTCAGACACCTATACTAGGTATATAATTTGTAAACATTCACATACAAATGCTGTTTAACATCAGAGGACTAGATAAGGTAAAGTGAATATAAGTAAAGGAGACAGGGTGGATTAATTTAATCCAAAATTAAAGGTCAGAACAGCCCAGCCAGCATGGTTCAATGGTTGAGCATGGAAGTATGAACCAGGAGGTTATGGTTAAAATCCCAGTCAGGGCATAAGCCCGTGTTGCAGGCTCCATCCCCAGTGTGGGGCATGCAGGATGCAGCTGATCAATGATTCTTTCATCACTGATGTTTCTATCTCTCCTTCTTGCTTCTTCTCTGAAATCGATAAAAATACATTTTTAAAGAAAGGTCAGAACAAAAATGAAGAAAGGACAAGGGTGCAAAAAGAAAATTAAAAAACAGAGAGGTGAGAAGAAACCAGCATAACATTGTTTCCAAAAAGCTGATTGAAGAACATCGTTCTAGGAGGAGGAGTGATTAACAGGCGAAAGGCTTCTGAAATGCTAACTGAAAAGAAGATTGAGAATTGAGGATGACTTCACAATGTGGATGTCACTTGTGTCCTTGAAGGAGTAGTTTCATTAATAAATATGGAGCGAAAATCTGATTGGAATGAGCCAAAGAGAGAGAAATAATTGAAAGGAACGGATGACAGAAGAGGAGGAAGGAACCATTACAGTAAGTAACTAGTGAGATAAGCGGGGACACAAGGTTTTCCTTCAAGATGAGAAGAAGTATAGATATACTTATGCTAATGAAATGATCTAAAGAAAAAAATGCATGATGCCATATAGAGATAATTATTGCTGGAGGTATGACCTTGAGTAAGACAGAGGTGCTGGGATTTAGTGTAGAAACACATGAGTGTATGTGTGGAAGGTAGAGATAATCACCTTAGGAATGAAGGTCAACTCTACAGCAGCAGTAGAGATGGCAGAGTATATATAATGTATCCAAGAAATGTATACATACACTTTGAATAATTATAAAGGCAGTTTTTATTGAAATACATTTCACTTTCAAAATTGAGCTATCAGCTGTTAAAGTGTGTATACATTTCTGAGACATCCTGTATTATTAAAGATACTAGAGGCCTGGTGCACAAAAATGTGGTCCCTCAGCCCAGCCTGTGTTCTCTCACAGTCTGGGACCCTCGGGGGATGTTCACCTGCTGGTGTGCCTGGCCAGCCAGGGTGAGGAGCTGATGGCTGTTTGCAGGCTAGCCAAGCCCCCCAGTGGGAACCCTCACCCCATAGGGATGTGGCCAGCCTGGGTGAGGGGCTGAGGACCTTTTTCAGGCTGCCCATAGCCCTTCAAGGTTCGGGTGCCTACTGGGGTGTCTGGCTGAAAGCAGGCATCTGGGATTTATTTAACTTCTGTAATTGAAACTTTGTTTCCTTGGTCCCCTGCTTGAAGCCAAGGTCCCAGCCCAGCAGGTATCTGGGGTTTGTTTATCTTCTATAATTGAAACTTTGTAGCCTTGAGTTGAGCTCAGGGCCCACAGGGCCCTGGCTTCCTCCATTGCCTGGAGCAGCTCCAGCTCCGTGGCTGCTGCCATCTTAGTTGGGTTAATTTGCATATTTGCTCCTAATTGGTTGGTGGGTGTGGCTTGTGGACATGGCTTGTGAGTGTAACAGAGTGAGGGTTAATTTGCATATTATTCTTTTATTAGGTTAGATAATATGATCATTAATATTAGGGGATATTGACAGTCTCAGTGAAATACTTAAGGTTATTTACTAAGATTGACTTTGGGAGAAGAAGCATTTAGATATTACTCAAACCTCACAATTTTCTCTTCTTTTGCCCCTTCAGGTACAACATGCACAAATTTCATCTTTAAGAAAACTATTTTCTTGCTCATATTTTCCTGTTCTTCACTTTTTTAAAATCAGAGGAAAAGTCAGTGGTGCTGACTTCTTCACTTTAATTCTGCACTTGCTTTTCAAATGTGCCATTTAAAGGACAATGTTAAAAATTGCTGAGTGACTTTCTCATTATTCCCAATATAATTGAAACATCAGCATGAATTTCCCCAGCTCAAAATCGTAAAACCTGTCATTATTTAAATGGTTCAGTTGAGTATTCTCATAAGTTCAACATTTATATTTATACATATGTAGTGACTAGAGGCCCAGTGCATAAAATTCATGCATGGGGCAGGAGGGCAGGTTTCCCTCAGCCCAGCCTGCACCCTCTCCAATCTGGAACCCCTGGGGGGATGTCCAACTGCCTTCAGGATCTGGCCTACACTGGCAGTTGGACATCTCTCTCACAATCCAAGACTGCTGGCTCCTAACCACTCATCTGATTGACACCTAACCGCTCCCATGCCAGCCCCATCACACCCAACTGCCCTCCCTGAAGGTGTGGTCCCCTCCAACTGCTCTCCCTTGTAGGCCATCAGTGACAATGTGGGGGTGGCATCCTGTGATGATGTGGGGGGTAGCCATCTTGTTATGATACAGGGCGGCCATCTTGTGATGACATGGGGGCAGCCATCTTGTGATGCAAGGGCATGAGAGTCAATTTGCATATTACCTCTTTATTATATAGGATTCTCCAAAAGGTTATTAAACAAAGAAATGGCTGATTCAGGATTTAAAACCAGGTCAAGAGGTTGGTTCCACAAAACGCTAGTGAAAATAAATAATAGTATTTAATAATACTTTGTGTTTAATTTTATTAGTAAAACACAAACATTCATTTTAAATTGTTTTGAATTATGATCTAAAATTGAAATGGACTTGTTCTGAGCTATTCTTACATATACGAATTCATAATATACATTTTTCAAATTTTGTTTTAATTTTAATAAGCTTTGAATGTTTTCTATGAGTTTTCAAAGTGAACCTGATGACATGACAATGATTAAGTGTAGGATTGGAAATTTCTAGTTACTACACAGCTCATCCTGTCACCCAGATATTTCAGTAAGGCCTGGAAAAAAGGTAGGCCATTTTTTCTTCTTGAACTATCTCCATTTCTCCTTTTCCTTCCTCTGTGTTTTTGTGTGTTTCTGATGTGTGTATGAGCTCACACATTCATGTGTGTTTATCTGAATGTTTAATGCAGAAAACAATGAAGAAAAATACGTTAAACAGACAAACTTTCGAGGGAAGGCAGGGGAGGGTGTGGGGGAGAGTAAGAGATCAATCAAAGGATGGGTATGCATGCATATAAGTATAACCAATGGAAACAGACAGGAGGGGGATGAGGGCATGTTCTGGAGGGTGAGGGCAGCAGGGAAGAGGTCAATGGGGGGAAAAGGAGACATATGAAATACATTCAACAATAAACAATTTCAATAATAAATAACAAAAAACTATACCCTCCAAGTAGGCCAAAAACACTATGCAAAATTGAAGCAACATGTAAAAAGGATTTCAATTATACCCACCTTTCAGTAATAGTTATGTCCTTTCTGGCTCTTAGGATTAATTATATATTCTTGCCATCCTCTCTAAACACTTTAGTAAAATAAAGTATCATTTGTCTCTAAGAACAAAGGATAATCCAAGATGCATTGTTTATTAATGAGTTAAATCATAAATTTGAAGTTTTGCAAAGCATAAAGATAGAATAATGGCAGTTTAAAATTTTTAAGGACACACGTAAGTAAAGGAAATAGATCAACTGTATTAACATGATTACCTATAATTGGGGAGATAAATGGGAGTAAGCAATGGGATATCATCAAATGATTCTATCTGCCTATCTATCTATCTATCTATCTATCTATCTATCTATCTATCATCTGTTTATGTATCTAACTTTGCATTTATACACATAGAAATGAAGGTGATGATAATGGCTTGGATAGAACCAAAATAAAAGTGAACCTGGTAAGTGTCAAACTATGAAATCAGCCCTCAGCTTTTAAAACAAACAAACAAAAAAAGTCTTATTACAGTGTTAATTTGTGATATAATAGTATTAATGATAACATTAAGTCAAAATATATGAAAATGTTGTATTCATAAGTAAAATAATCAGATATTTGCAAGTACATGTTATTTAAACTTCTCCCAATAACAATAAGTCACATTTCCTGGTATATCATATAGAACTTTCATAGTAGAGATTATCAAATTAATGCTCAGGGAAGTTAAATTGCCAAAAGTTAGAAAGTTATTAAACCTAAAACTATGTTTTCTGAGTCCTAAATCTTATAAACGTGGTCATGGGGCTATTTTCTAGCCCTAGTTCAGCCAGGTAACTGTGAGAATTCTTAGATTTTGATATCTTTGTCTATAAAATGAAAAGTTTGGATTATCTGACCTGATTTGCAACTCATAAAATCTGTCAAAGATCTCCAATTCTATTTTTGTCATTTTAATAAAATTATCATTGTTATTATTATTACATTTAATCTGGCAATATGAATGTATTTCATCACTCATTGCCTTGCTAAGTAGCCACGAAGGTCACTAAGATAGGCTAATCAATCCTTAGTCTCTCCTACTGTTCAATATAAGTATTTCTGCAAAGATCTGTTTAGGCAGAGAAGAAACGTATTTATGCAAAGATCTGTTTAGGTCAACCACGGGTAAACTCTGACACTGCTTCTGTTTTCTTTATTAAATTATTTTGTTCAATAATGACTAGCAGTGACATTCATACACCTTTTTGTGGTAAAGATTTTGATTTTTTAAGTAAAGTTTTATGCAGAATCTAATATCAATCAGACTTGTGTATGGGTATGTTCTTGTTAAGATAGCATAGGATGTGGACAAAGACACCAGGAGAGTGAGGTCATGAGTGTGTGTGTGTGTTGGGAGGGGAGCGGGCAATGGGGAGATAAGGACACATATGTAATGCCTTAATCAATAATAAAAAAAGGTAGCACAGGATGAACCTGAGCTATGGATGCTGTTTATTTATGGAAGTCTCCAAAATCTTGAGGCTCCAGGAAATCCAACTTCACAACTGCTGCTCACTATATGTACATATTGCTGCTCTGTGTCTCTAAGAACACTAACCAAATCTCCCATTATATATCCTTAAAATTTCAGGACTCAGCATATTGTTTCCAAACTGGCTCTATGTTTTATCATTTGTGAAGAAAACTTTGTAAAAACATAGAATCCTCCCACAGGAGTATTCTACGATGTTATAAATTGAGTCTGATTAGACAAATGCCAAACAAATATATAGTGCCTATGATACTCACGTAGCACATTTGATTCTCTGAAAATATACCATAAAAATATGTTTGAAACAAAATATTAGTTGATTACCACTAAGAGTTCTATATATAGACATCAAAGAGTTTCAAGTTCCTGTGTGACATTTGTGGCTAGCATATATGTTGGGCTCTTCTCGCAGTGAACACTCACTGCAGAAAGGAAACATAGAAAGAAATCCTCCACTTATTGTCCATTATTGCAGCTCTATACCCTGAGGGATGCAAAAACCCTCAGCACGGAATATAAAGAAAAGAATCTTTGCACGTGCAAAAACCATTTGTCATTTACTCAAACCATATAAGAGATTCAATGTTAATTATGTTTTCAATAAACTGCTTTATATTGTCAAGAAATGTTTCTTCTTATTGTGAGAGTGTTTTTCCTAGCATCTTTCAATGTGTTGGATCATGTAAGTCAAACTAGCTCCTCTGTATCATATAAAGAACCAATTCAGGAAGAATATTAAATTAGAAAAGATGAAACCATAAAAAGGAGCATTTTAATATATTTTTCATTGAATGGAAAACACTCTGGTCCTCCTACAGCACAACCTCTTTCTCTCATTTTGAAATTTTTACTTTGTTAGGAGCTGAACACTCATAGTCACCTGGCACTATTCTATCACATCCAATTTCACAAACATTGTGTTTTTTCATGGCAATGTGTTCATTTAAAGGGGCAAACTTTTTTTCTATAAATGCCAGATATTAAATACATTAAGCTTTGTGTGCCATACAGAGTCTATTGCAATACTTCATTCTGCCAGTGTAGCACACCAAAGCAGCCATAGGCAAGATGCAGATATATGGGCATGATTGTATTTCAATCAAACCTTTATCAAAGAGATGGGCTACAGCCCTGACTGGTTTGGCTCAGTGGATAGAGCGTCGGCCTGCGGACTGAAAGGTCCCAGGTTCAATTCCAGTCAAGGGTATGTACCTTGGTTGCAGGCACATCACCAGTGGGGGGTGTGCAGGAGGCAGCTGATCGATGTTTCTCTCTCATTGATGTTTCTAACTCTCTATCCCTCTCCCTTCCTCTGTGTAAGAATTTAATAAAATATATTTTAAAAATAAATAAATAAATAAATAAATAAATAAATAAATAAATAAATAAATAAGAGATGGGCTGCAGGGCAGATTCTGTCCACAGAACATAGTTTAATGACTCCTGTTAGAGAGAATCATTTAATATCTGTTTTACATCATTCCTTTATTAATGTATCTATTCATTCAGAGATGCAGAAGTGGAAAAGAGCAAAGCATGATTAAAGAAAGAGTAAATAAAGGCTATCGTATCCATTGTGTGGGATAGTTCATCAGGATCTGCAAACTGTCAGAGACTGAAAGGAATACATTTATTGAGATGAAATTTACCTATTGTCATTTTACACACATAGAAATGGATTGAAAACGTGTAACATCAGTCAGTCTTTTCCTCATGATTCTCTCTATGTAGCATTGCATGAGGGATATGGCTCATTTCTAGATCAATGAGAGTCTATGGAGAAAACAAAGGCAATGTCCCTGGTAGCGCCAAGCTGATGCCACAGTATCGTATTATATTTACTCCATGTTCTCTATTAGCAGTGTCTAAAATCTGCCAATCACTTCATTTCCCTGGGCTTCAACTTTCTCACCTATGAAAGAAATAGACTGGTTTAGAGGATATCTAAATTCCCTCCAACTTAGAAATTATATTAAATGATATCAGATGGAAGGTGTGGTGGGTGAGTGGGTGTGAAAAGATCAGCCAAAGAACTTGTATGCAAATATACATAATCCATGGACACAGACCATAGTCTGGTGAAGGCCTGGGGTCGGGTTGGGGGGGGGGGGCTAGAAGGGATCAATGCGGGGGGCGGGGGAAGGGGAACATATGTAATACTTTTAACAATAAAGATTTTAAAAATAAAATAAAATGATATTAAATGGCAACTCAGTTCTCATCTGATATAATGAGAGACCACACTGGAAATTATTTGTCTCTTTTTGTTTTTGCAATAGCAAATCTCATATTGCATTTTTGCCTCATGTCTAATCCTGCCATTTCACTGACCGCAAACTGGCTAATCATTTCTATTATTAATAAAAATGTTTCTATTTTTCTTTTGTTAATGAAAAACCATAAAGGATTAAACTTCGTTTCTCCATTAAGTAAAATACATTTTTAAATAATAAAACTTGAAAATTTTTCCTCTCAAAATATACTCCAGGAATAAAAATTACTTTTTTTCTTTAGTTTTTCTCTTTGTTGAAGCACTTTTTGAATTTTTGGAAGAACATCAATAAAGAAGGCAGTCCTTGAAGCAAAACAATTGACAAATAGCTCCTCTAAGCAGCTGACAAAGGTCCTGTTGTGCCACTGCACAACAGTTGGAAAGTTTAATGAAGGAGAGAAGTGAAGAACCAAATAATTGACTTTTTAAGAAACTAATCCCTTAAAAATTACTAGGAAGTTGGGGCATCATATGCTGTACACATAATAGATTAACATTATTAACCTATTACTAACTAAAAAAAAAATGTCTTAATATGCATAAAAGTATTCAGACTTTAAAGTACAGGGAATACACTTGCCCAACTTTACAAGGGCAACTTTAACAAAAGTGTGTAGGGGGGTGGAGGGGGAATAAAAATAATAGGAGCGTATATAAGACAATTACCTGTACATTCAAAAAAGCACTTTTCTTTGTCATGTCTTCAACTAATTGTAAAAATAAACATTACAGACACCCACAAACTACTTTTTAATCCTCACCTGAGGATATGTTTTTACTGATTTTTAGGGAGAGAGAGAGAGAGAGAGAGAGAGAGAGAGAGACATTGGTATGAGAGAATCTTCAATTAGTTGCCTCCCATATGCACCCTGACAGGGAATCAAATCTGCAGGCAACTTAGGTATGTGCCCTGACCAGGAATCAAAACCACTACCTTTTTGTGTATGGGCTGAAAATCCAACCAACTTAGCCACCTGACCAGGGCTACAAACTACATTTTTAACATCGTAATATTTTTTTATATAATCTGATGAAAATCCTTATCAAATCTAGCTCTGTTATGACAAGAATATAAGTTATGTTAATATATTTCTTATAGAAGAAAAGGGGCTATCATTGGAATGAACTCAAACAGGAAGAAAACTAGAATAAAAAGACCAATATCCTTTACTTTCAAATACCGAGATGATAGAAATGATCCAAGAGATGTGTGAAGAAATTGAAGATTGCTTTTAGACATGATTAATGATGCTGAAAGAGTACCAAAACTGGCTGTAGAAAGCCTTGCTTTAAATTTTGGTTCCGTACCTTATCAAATACTCAACTTTATAAAAGTCATTGGACTTTGTATTGCCTGTAAAGTTGGACTAACCATCTGTCTCTCATATTTAACAGTTAGTGTGAAGTTCCAAAGAGATCATGTGAATGTAAGAGTTTTAAAATATTGCAAAAATGCTCTAAAATTGGAATCAGGTTCATCCACACACGTAGAGAAAGAGAAATAAAAAGGTCTTGAGAAGCTGTAGAATTGCACTTGTTGCTAATCCTGGTTTGCCTCTAATTAACCAGGAGACTGGGGGTGAGTCATTCCCTCGGGATCTTAGATATCTGGCTGTGAAACAAGGGAGATGGTCTCTATGCCCACTTTGGTTCAAACTTCTATTACTTACATGATAAAACACTTTTTCAGGGTCTAGTTTCTCTTGTCAGCATATCTGAGTGAACTCATCTACTCCAGAATCAACTGACCTATTTATATTATCATTTATTTTCAAACTACAATCCTTGACTACTATGCTATAGGCTATTGAGCTCCAATCTATATCTCTAGCTCAGATTTTTTAGTAAAACATCATCTGAACACAAACAGCCACGTGGCGGTTGCCAGAAGAAAGGAGGTGGGGATAAGAGGTGAAGGGGGCCTAATATATGGTGATGGAAGATGATTTCACATTGGATGGTGGACATACAGCACAGTATACATATATTGTAAAGAAATTCACGCCTGAAACCATTAAGCAATGTCACCTCAAAAAATTTAGTAAAAAAGAAATACATCAAATATTAAACATGAAAACAATTAAATTACTATCTACCCCATCTCTAATCAAACAAAAGTGTTCTTCCTCTGCAACTACCCACTCAGTTGGTGGCACTAAAAGCCATCTTAGTAACGTGGTTTAAAAAAAAGAATAGAGAGAGAATTAATTTTGACACTTCCTTTTCTGTCATTCTCTAAACCAATACATTACAAGTCCTATAAAACTTAGTTTTTAACTATTGTATTTGGTCTACTCAGGCTACACGGTAATTCATCCTATAAATGGGGGTTTAGATTGTTTACCATTTGGAACATGCAAAAATCATTAGAGTGACTATATACCATCACATGTTAAGAAAGCAAATGTGTATTTACATATGAATTTCTGCACACGCAATCTATGTATACTAGTACATTGCACACATTAGTGCTTTATTTTATAGATAGAAGGTGAAACTTTCACCTTAAAAAAAAACAGTCTTTCCCTCTCATTCACTATTACTCTAATTCAGAGACTTATAGTGTCTTTTCTGTGTCACCATGGCAATTTCTTAACTGTTGCTAATGCCTACAAGCTTTTGGTCTTTAAATCTGTTTTCAACATTTCCAGTCAAGTGTTTAACCTAAAATGGAAGTGAAAACATGCTGGTGCTCTGCTTAAACGCATTAGTGCCTTTCAGACTTCCACAGGATAAAGCCGAGATGCGGAGACCGATTGCCTACAAACCCTCCAGGATCTTGCCAAGCTCTTGTCCTCTGCAGTCCTCGTCACTCTCATCTCTCTTGCTACTACCTCACTCACCATTCAATTATAATATCACTCATTTACACCGACTGGGGAAGGGGTACGTTCACATGTGTCTGCAATGCTCTCCCTGCATTTCATGACTTCATTACATCCATCTATCCTCCATGACTTAGTTCAGATGTAACATTCACAAGGAGGGTATTGGTAAATGCTAAGACTGAGTTATGTAACCTCCTTACGCATCCTTCATTTCCAAAGTCCTATCATTGCTTAGCATCTCATTTTAATGTTTTCAAAAGGCAGGGACTATAATATTGAGCTTAATCCTTAGCATTCTATAAAATATGGGTAATAGCTTACTGAAATTAATAGACTTTATATATATCAAGGTTAATAAAACTTGTTAGTATCTGAAGAAAATTCTAAACTATCAATTTCCCTAGGTTCAATATTAGTATCTGTGAGTGGCACCTGGTAATCTTTTAAACCCTCTTTATGATCTCTCTAAACTCCCAAACCAAGACCCTTAGCCCATCAACTGTGTTCACCCCACCTTGGCACTACAAAGCCAGAACCATGACCAGGACTATTGGTGAGAATCTAAGCTTTTAAAAGGCAAAAGATGACACCTTTAAATTTGTATTCATTTCAACCTTAACACATGTTACTTTTACTGAAGATTCAATGCCCATAAATGGGAATGAAGAAAATGAGAATGAACTCTTCAGATTAAACTTATAGGTTCTTTGAAAAGCAGAACAGAGCATATGCTTATATGATAATAGGAAAACCTGTTGAATGTAGTAACTAGAGCAATAAATTATTTGTCAATAGAAAAAATATATAAATTTTAAAAACTTATAAAAGTCTTAGCAAAATTTAGCATTGCTCTTGAATATACCTAAGAAGAAGGATCTTTTAATGTGAATTTCCACATTCATGTATCATTACACTTTTCAACCATTTTTGTTACTGTGATCTCATGTTCACAATCTTCAAAAATAACTAATAACCAGCATAGCTTGGGTATCAACCTGAATGCAACCAGCTTGTAACCAACAGCTATGGCGACACTCATGAATACTGGCTGGATATTGGCTTTGTTACTTTACTAAAGTTTTCTAGTGCTTCTGTAACAAAGTACCATCAAATAGATGACTTAAAACAAAGCAAAAAAAACAATTCTCTCACAATCTAGAGAGACTAGAAGTTTGAAATCAAGCTGCTGGCTCAGTCTGGTCCCTCTAAGACCAAGCAGAATCTTTGTTCACTTCTCCCTAGCTTCTGGTGGTGACATTCAGTCCTGTTGTTCCTAGTCTTAAAGCTGCATCACTACATCTCTGCCTTTCTCTTCCTGTGTGTGTCTCTCACCTCTTATAAAAACAACAGTCATGTTGAACTAAGGGCCTACTCTACTCCTTCCTGTATGACCTCATCTTAAATTAATTACACCTGGAAAGGCTCTATCTATATATATAAAAGGCTAAGTGATAGACTGTACATTCGTCTGATCATCCAACTGACTGACCGGCTGGTACATATGCCACGCACTGGCAATTTGAAAAAAAATGTTGAGTAGCACATGTATGATACATATAAAGCTCTCACTGGCACCAATCGCATGTGTGTTTCAATTTTTTATACTATCTCATCTAATAAAAGAGTAATACTCAAATTCATCCTCACCCCGTTACACCTAAGCTATGCCCACCAGCCCAGCCATGCCCACCAGCCAATCAGAGTGGCTATATGCAAATTAACCCAGCCAAGATGGCGGCCACAGAGCTGGAACAAGCAGGAGGCTTGCCCCGGCAATAAAGGAAGCTAAGGTTCCTGCCTGCCTAGGCTGGCTCAAGGCAACAAAGTTTCAAATATAGAAGATAAATAAACTCCAGAGACCTGCTTCTAGCCTTGGGCTCAAGGAAGCGCTGGGAGCCTGGGTTGTCAGGGGCAACCTGACCTCGGCTCTGGTTAAAGCAACAAAGTTTGAACTTTAGAAATTAAATAAATCCCAGATACAATTTTCCAGCCAGCCTCGCTGTAAACAGCCATCAACCATCCACCCAGGCTGACCAGGCACCCCAGCAGGGACCCAAACCCTGAAGGGGATGTGGCCAGCCTGAAAACAGCCCTCAGCCCCTCACCCAGGCTGGCCAGGCACCACAGTAGGGACCCGAACCCTGAAGAGACTATGGGAAGCCTGAAAACAGCCCTAAGCCCCTCACCCAAGCTGGCCACAACCCCCTGGGATGAGGGTTTCCACTGGGGGGCTTGGCCAGCCTGCAAACAGCCACCAGCCCCCTCACCTAGGTTGGCCAGGCATGCCAGCAGGTGGACATCCCCCGAGGGGTCCCAGAATGCAAGAGGGCCCAGGCCGGGCTGAGGGACCCCCTGAGTGCACAATTTTTTTGTGCACTGGGCCCCCTAGTATTGTATATACTATTTTGACATGTAATTTTTTGCGGTAACATAATTACCACATGAATCTTTCTTTTAATTAATTTTCTTTCAATGTGCATGAATCTGTGCACCAGGCCATTAGTTTCCAAATAAAATCACATATAGATACTAGGAATAAAGACTTCAGTATAACTTTTAGAGGGACAAAATTCACCTATAACAATAACATAAAAACTGTCTTCTTTCAATGCTATCTCAGATATAACTTACTCCTTATAATGTGTTATCACTTGGAAATCTATAATTATTACTAAAAACATGTCTGTGAGTTACTTTAAAACCTGGAAAATTTTCTGAGACAAGCACCAACACAATCAAGTCATTCAATATGGGTAGCCAATAGAAAAGTCCTTAGACTGCCAACTTCAAAGACAGAACTTGGATCTTGGACTGTTCTCCCAGATAATAAATGTCCAGTTGAGAGACCTTTCAGTGGATGGAGAACATTTGTTAAATTAATAAACTGTATTCACTGTAGAGTTGCAAATAATTAATACATATTTATTGAACAAAACAAATAGGAGAAAAAAGTTATCAATAAAAAACTTCTTCAGCCCTGGCCTGTTGGCTCAGTTGGTTGTTGTCCCATACACCAAAAGAGTTGTGGGTAAGGGCACATAACTAGGTTGTGGGTTGATCCCTGGTTTAGGGCACATATGGGAGGCAACTGATTTATGTATCTCTTTTACATCGGTGTTTCTCTCTTTCTCTCCCCCTTCCTCTCTCTCTCTAAAAAAATCAGTAAAAAACATATCCTATGTGAGGATTAAAAAAACAAAACAAAAAATATTATTTATATTATGAGACTGCTGTGCTGTCTACTGCTCTAAAGAGGAAGTAATGTGACATTGTAATTTTGGGGATGCACCTAAAGAGGGACTAAGAGGAAAGTTTATAGAATGACAGGCTTAGCTCAAAAAGGGGAAAAAAAAAAAGCAAGAAAAGGAAAACACAAATAATCTAACATTGCACATTAACAAAATAGAATTAGAAGAACAAATGCATCCCAAAGTCAGTAGAAGAAAAGAAATAATAAAAATTAGAGCATAATTCTAGCCAATTTAGTTCAGTAGATAGAGTGCTGGCCTGTGGACTGAAGGGTCCCGAATTCAATCCTGGCCAAGAGCACATGCCTGGATTGCAGGCTCCAGCCCCACTGTGGGGGTGCAGGAGGCAGCCGATCAGTGATCCTCTCTCATCATCGATGTTTCTATCTCTCTCATTCCCTCTCTCTTCTTCTCTGAAATAAATAAAAAAATATTTTAAAAAAATTAGAGCATAATTAAATGAATAGAGAACAAAAATACAATAGAAAAATCTAATTAAACAAAGAGCTGGTTCTTTGAAAAAATAAAATTGAAAAACCTCTGATTACAATCACTAAGGAAAATAAATTAAATAAATAAAATCAGAAATGAAAGAAAAGTTACAGTAGATAATCCAGAAAGGATTGTACATGAATACTATGAAAGGTATATGCCACCAAATTAGATAACCTAGAAAAAATGCACAAATTCTTAAAATACAGAACATTTGTATATTGAACCTTGAAGAATTGGAAAAACCTTAAATAGACTTTAAATAAATTGAAACAGTCATCATAAACTTCCCCAACAACAAAAGTCTAGGACCACATGGTTTGCTTCACTGGTGAATTCTACTTAAGATTTAAAGAACCTTTAATACCTATCCTTCACAAATCTTTCAAAATATTGAAGAAAGGGGGATACTTTCTAACAGTTTTCATCAGGCTAATGTTACCCTGATACTGAAACCTGGTAAGGATGACACAAAAAAGAAAAATTACAAGCCAATATCTCTAATAAACATAGATACAAAAATCATGGCAAATCAAATACAGCAATAGGTTAAAAACTAAAACATATTGTAACCAAATGGAGTTTATTCTACATTAATAAAATAAAATATATAAATCATTTAATCTATATATACACTAATAAAAGAGTAATATGCTAATTGGTGTCACTCTGCTACATCAAAAACCACACCCACCAGCCAATCAGAGCTACTATATGCAAATTAACACAACCAAGATGGGGGCTGGCAGTCATAGAGCTAGAGCAAACAGGTGGCTTCATTTCACCAGCTATGGAGGAAGCTGCCTGCCTTAGGCTGGCTGTAGCCTCCACTCAAGGCAACAAGTTTCAATTATAGAAGATAAATAAACTTCAGACACCTGCTTCCAGCCAGTCTCGCTGGGAGCTTGGGTCACTGGGCGCTGTGCCAGCCTGCAAACAGCCATCAGCCCCTCACCAAAGATGGCCAGGCACCCCAGCAGGACACCCACCCTGATCCAGGACACACTTCAGGGCAAACCAGGCAGCCCCCACCCATGCACCAGGCCTCTATCCTATATAATAAAAAGGTAATATGCAAATTGACCCTAACAGCAGAATGACTAGGAATGACTGGTCACTATGACACACACTGACCATCAGGGGGCAGATTCTCAATGCAGGAGCTCCCACAGGGGGAGCTCTGCTCAGCCACAAGCCAGGCTGATGGCTGCCAGTATGGCAGTGTGGTGGGAGCCTCTTCTGCCTCCTCAGCAGTGCTAAAGATGTCCAACTGCAGCTTAGGCCTGCTCCCCACTGGCAAGTGGACAACCCTCGAGGGCTCCTGGGCTGCCATAGGATATGTCTGACTGCCAGATTAAGCCCAATCACCCAGGGAGCAGGCCTAAGCCATCAGGTGGACATCCCCCAAGGGGTCCTAGACTATAAGAAGGCACAGGCCAGGCTGAGGGACCCCCCTGAGTGCACAAATTTTTGTGCACTAGGCCTCTAGTAGTATATAAAAAGCCAGTGACTGGAATGACCTAAAGACCAGAATGACTGATCACTATGATGCCCTCTGTGGCCAGTGAACTGGCCCAATGGGGGTGGGGCCGGCCTGCCAACCTCCTGCAGCATCTCTCCCCAAGCATCCCTGTTTCTGATTGGCCTTTCCCACCCTGATTGAGGGTGGGAAGGCTGGCCAATTCCCCCTACCTCTATGGCCACTCCCTCAGGATGTCCCCACCCCAATGGTCCTTCACCACCTCATCAGCCTGCAGCCCCTTCCCTGGCCAGCCCCACCCCTGATTGCCCACCCTACCCCAGTAGAGCTGGGGCCAACCAGCCAACCACCAGAAATTCTTCCCCCAGCCATTGACCCCCAATTGGCGTTTCCCACCCCTGAATGGGGTGGGACAAGCCAGCCCACCACCTACAGCCCCATGGCCTACTCCAAGCCCAATCACCCTCAGCCCCTCCCCGCAGCTGTCTCCTCCTCCTGACAGCCCGGCACCAATCCACCAATTGGGGCTGGGCTGGCTAGACCCCACCCATGCACAAGTTTGTGCACTGGGCCTCTAGTTATATCAATAAATGCAGAAAAAGTATTTGACAAAATATAATATTCATTGATGATTTAAATAATTAATACAATGGTTATAGAGGAAAGGATCACAACATAATTAAGTCCATATAAGACAAACCTTCAGTTAATAACATATTTAATGGTGAATACCGGAAAACTTTTTCTATAAGTTCAGGAACAAGACAAAGATGCCCACTCTAACCACTGTTTTTTAACATAGTATTGGAATTGCTCGTCACTGCATTCAGGCAAGGAGAAAGAACAAAAGACATCCAATTGAAAATGAAGAAGTAAAATTGTCATTTATTTATTTATTTTTGGCTAAAGTCTCCACCAAAAGACTATTGAAAACATAAATAACTACAGTACTAGTAAAGTATATAAAATCAATATGCAAAGTATATAGTTCCTATATACTAACAATAAAATAGCAGGGGAAAAATAATTCCATTCATAATTGCAATGAAAAAGATAAAATACAGAGAAATAATCTTAACAAAGGAAGTGAAGGACCTGCCTACTGAAAATTATATGACATAATTGAAAGAAATTAAAGAAGACACACACACAAAATAAGTGGAAAAAATAATATTCCATGTTTATGGATAGGAAGAATCAGCATTGTGAAAATGCTTATTTACCTAAAGCAATATACAGATTTAATGCAATCCCCACTAAAATCTCAATGGCATTTTTCAAAGAAATAGAAAAAAAAATCAACAGCTTTATATGGAACCGCAAAAGCCCTGAATAACCAAGGAAATCCTGAGTGGGGTGGGGAAGGGGGGGGGGACAAAAGAAACCAAAACCAGAGATATCACAGGCCTTGACTTCCAATTACAGTATAAAGCTACAATATCAAAACAGGATGTTACTGGCAGAAAAATAGGCTCTGAGATTAATGATACAGAATTGAGAACCCAGAGATAATAGAAATAAACCCATATGATATATGGACTACTAATTTTCAACAAAGGAGCTGAAACCATACAGTGGAGAGTGGAAAGCCTATTCTATAAATGGTGTTGGGATAATTGGAAAGCCACATGTAAAAAAAAAAAAAAAAAAGGAAACTAGACTGCTATCTGATACCACATAAAAATTAACTCAAAATGGGTTAGAATGTATATATAAGGGCTGAAACAATCAAATACATAAAGGAAGACAGATGCTAAACTTGGTCTCAGAGAGTTTTTTTGTGAGCTTGACTGCCAAAGGCAAGGGAAGTAAAAGCAAATATAAATGAACTAGGGGCTTGGTGTACAAAAATTTGTGCACTTGTGAGGGGGTGCCTCAGCCTGGCCTATGCCCTCTTGCAGTCTGGGACCCCTCGGGGGATGTCCACCTGCTGGCGTGCCTGTCTAGCCTGGGTGAGGGTTCAGGGCCATTTTCAGGCTGCCCACACCTCCCATTGATCCAATGGCCCAGTGAGGCTGGCTGGAATCAGGTTTCTGGGGTTTATTTATCTTCTATAATTGAAACTTTGTTACCTTGAGTGGAGACCTAGGCAGGCATCAAAGCCTCCTGTTTGCTTCAGCTCTGTGGCTTCTATAATTGAAACATTGTTACCTGGAGCAGAGGCCCAGCCAGCCTAGGCAGGCAGTTGCAATGGAAGCCTTCTGTTTGCTCTAGCTCCGTGACTGCCGGCCTCCATTTTGGCTGGGTTAATTTGCATACAACCACTCTGATTGGCTGGTGGGCGTGGCTTAGGTGTCTCAGAGTGATGGTCAATTTGCATATTACTCTTTTATTATATCAGATGGGACTACATCAAGTGAAAAGCTTCTGTACAGTAAAATAAATGGTCAATAAAACAAAAAGGCAAAAAACTGAATGGAAGAAGATATTTTCAAATCATACCACCCTTTGATAATATCCAATATATAAGAAACTCATACAAACAAAATATCCCATTAAAAATGGTCCAAAGACCTGAACACTTTTCCTAAAAAGACATACTAGTACAAATGGTCAACAGATATACCAAAAGATGCTAAACTTTACTAACCTTGGAGCTTTATTTATAGTCAAAAGTATATCCTTCATTTTTTCACTAATTATGCCTTGGGTTGTAGCAGAAACAGAATGGAGATCTACCCATAATTTTCACAATACATGAGTTCTCTATTTTTGTTCCACACTCTATCAAATGTATTCAGTGAGCATGAACAAAGGCATACGAACAAGAGACCAAGAGTCAACTGGAATGCCTTTTCCAACTATACTTCGATTCGGATTCTGAGGGCACCCACCCTTCTAGTTCCATGACTCCCAAATAAGTCACACCTTGGGAAACCACTATTTCTGATGGTAATTGGTGATCTTCTTAGTTACAATTGAATAGAAAAAGATAAAATTGAAGAATTATCAATCTCCAGAAAGATGACTCGGTGTGTTAGAGTGAAGGAATGAAATGTGTCTGTCATTTTAGTGTAGTGGCTTTTGTGTCTGGGGTAGAAAATGATTTTTTCAGCAATGCACAGAGAATTACTAAGGTTAAGAATAAACGTATGCAAATTTGTGAAATACACAACAAAATTAAAACCCCCAAATCTACAAAGCATGCTGTGGAACGCCACACATAGTGGAGTAGGGAGCTCTGGGTTTAAGATGAGTTGGCTCTGGGCGGGCCTTTTTTTATTTGGTCCCAGCTTTGCTTTTGCTGAACCATCTTAATTCTGCCGTTCTCTAGAAGTAACACATTGCGGTAAACTTTTGAATATTTAAATGTATTTACATTGGGAAGAAGCCTCCAACACTGAGCAAATGTTTAACAGATTTATAAGAAGACTTTTTTTTTTTTTTAGCAGAAACACAACAAAACAAAAAAACTATAGCCCTGATATTATTGGAGGACAGCACTGTTTTGTCAGCTGAGCTACTTGTGGTGTTATAAAGTGATGGTCCTACGCATCAGGTGAAACAATTGAAGTCTTTTCTAAAAATATTAGAGGAGACAGCTCTGGAAGCCAATTTTTTTGCAAAAAGGAATAAACTCATTGCAGGCATTCTTTATAAAACAAGCTTTGTCGAGAAAATAACTTTGCCAGGACACAGCAACATTAACTAGTACAAAATAACTGTTAAAATCTAGTTCAAGTGTTCCAACAATATCAGTAAGGAAATCACAGAAATATGCACAATATTTTCATTCCCAGAGAGTTCAATGTTAAAAGTGTTCTATATTCCAAATGTAAAAAGCTATACCTTGTATGAATTAACCTAAATATCCCTTGTCAGGCTTAGTATCATAGCATTGAGGACTGCCAGAACCATATTTGTGTGTGAATCCTGAATCTTTGCCAGTTCTGGATGTAGTCTCATTAGCATATTCATAAGTCAAAGCCTTGTGCAGGTGCCAAAAGCTGCAAAATGCTTTGTGACTATTTGTTGCAGTGATAGAGGCAAGTAGTAAATTACCCTTAAAAATCCCATTATATAAGATAAAACATAATATGTAATGCTATAAAATAATTGCAAACACCAAATGAAGCAATACTTTTTTTGAGCAATGTAAATAACAGGGATACAAAGCAGAGGAAATAAAATAGAGCTTTTCTTACATTAGATTACTTAGAAATATGTTTTGATTTTGTTAAGTAATACGCCAACATTTTCTGGACAAGAGAACAGTCCTGCTATTCTCATGAGAAAAACTAAATTTCAGAATTTACAATTTCTACTAAAATTGTATTACACATTTTATTTCTCAAACACATTATTTCCACTAGATAAAATATTAAAATGTGGTTCTTAGAAATACTATCTAATATTCAATCCCCCTTCAACTCTTCAAGTGCACGCACACACACACACATATCAAAGGCTTTGTCAATGGAAAAGATTGATTAGTAAAAAATGTCTTGTTCCTTTTACTTCAGAAGAATCTGGTCACATTGAAAGAAAATTATGGTATTGCAAGTTGCCTGTGAGGGTTTAGATCCATTATATGTTGCTGGATTTTAAAAGAAAATTTTTACGCCCACATATGCACACAAAAATACACACAAAATGCACACACATGTATTTTCTGTTCTTTTCATTTACAGAATCAGTCTCTTAGTTACTCTTATTGAAACCAAAGTATTTTTTGTTGCTGTTACTATTGTTGTTTTACAGAATAAACTTATACAAAGTGATATCAGTCAGCTAGGTTAACTCTAACATTTGAGTCAGAAAATATAGTAGTACTATAATATTTCTATAATAATGATATATAATTAAAATTTGCATCTTGAGCAATTGCATACATCTGTGTCTACATTGATGTATTTGAGATATTTAAATAATATTAAATATATGTGAATATGTATAATCTTAAATGTATATACATCCATAACCTATCATCTATTGATATATTTATATATCATACATATTTATTGACACACTAACATATAAGTGATGTCATTTAGATTTTTATACTATATGAAATTAATTCCCCAGCTGAGGGTTATTATTAAAAAGTAATACTATATGATAAAACCCTAAGGATGGCAGCATAGGTAAACACCTGATATAGCTGCCTCACACAACCACTTCAAAACTACAACTAAAAGACAAAACAGTCATCATCCAGAACCACAGGACGTCTGGCTGAGTGGAAATTCTACAAATAGAAGGAAAGAGAAAAACACACTGAGACTCAGAGAAGGTGAGGAAGCAAAGTGCAGAGGTATGCAGGTGCTTGAGGAAAGGGCTGGCAACTGAGGATGTGGTTGTCTTTTTTAATTGGGAGAGAAGCACAAGCTCCTGACTGCTCTGAACTCCAGTTCCGGGAGAGTCTCTGTGGACCCAGACTCATTTGGAGACAAACTGGACTGTCTGGCACCAGGGCGGCTTTCTCTTAGAGGTGCTTGCAGCAATTACCCAGCAAGACAATGAGACCCGGGGCCTCTTAGGGTAGGGCTGAGGATCAGCCATAGCTGTTTGCTCCTCCCTGTTGATTCCCTGAGACCCCTCCTCACCCAAGCTGAGTGCAGAGGCTTTTGTACATGAATGGCCTGGTCCTTTGCAATCTAAAATTATCTAACAATTTGCAGCTGGGTCAGAGAGACCCAGAACATCCAAAAGAAGGCCCAAGGCCCCACAGCAGCTTGCATTGCTTCACAGCTGGGCCTCATCTGGGCACCTACAAACCCCAAACAAAGAAGAAGAATTTGCAGATCCAGCACAAAGAAAAAAGAACCCAAAAATATGAAGATACTATAAGGACCCTCTGGAACAACTTAGAGCATACCAATATCTGAATTATGGGGGTTCCAGAAGAAGAGAGAGAACAAGGTATTGAAATCCTATTTGAAGAAATAATGGCAGAAAACTTCCCCTACCTGATGAAAGAAATAGACTTGCAAGTCCAGGAAGTGCAGAGAACCCCAAACAAAAGGAATCCAAAGAGGATCACACCAAGACATCATTATTAAAACACCAAGAGCAAAACACAAAGAGAGAATCTTAAAAGCAGTAAGAGAAAAACAGTTAGTTACCTACAAGGGAGTACCCATATGACTGTCAGCTGATTTCTCAACAGAAACTATGCAGGCCAGAAGGGAGTGGCAAGAAATATTTAAAGTGATGAATAGCAAGAACCTACAACCAAGATTACTTTACCCAGCAAAGCTATCATTTAGAATTGAAGGTCAGATAAAGAGCTTCACAGATAAGAAAAAGCTAAAGGAATTCATCACCACCAAACCAGTATTACATGAAATGCTGAAAGGTATTCTTTAAGAAGAGGAAGAAGAAGAAAAAGGTAAAGATAAAAATTGTGAACAAGAAATATATATCTCTCAACAAATGAATCTAAAAATCAAGTGAATAAAAAATCTGATGGACAGAATAAACTGGTGAATAGAATAGAATCAGTGGCATAGAAGGGGAATGGACTGACAATTCTGAGGGGAAAGGAGTGGGGATGTGGGAAGAGACTGGAAAAATTGTACACTTATGGATGAAAACAGTGGGGGGAGGGTAAGGGCAGAAGGTGGGGTGGGAACTGGGTGGAGGGGAGCTATAGGGGAAAAAGAGCGGAACAACTGTAATAATCTGAACAATAAAGATTTAGTAAAAAATAAAAAATAAATAAAACCCTAATATGCAAATCGACCAAAGGAACCCTCCCCACCCCGCTGAGTGCACAAATTTCATCCACTGGGCCTCCAGTACTTATATAAAACAAGAAAGTAGAATCAAATGCATACTAATCATAATTGAAAACATTATGATTTTTAATATTTTAGTGAAGTTAATTATACATTTTAATTTTTAATTAGAGTTCACATAATCTGCAAAGAGTTTAGAAAATAACAGAAAAAGTATCAACATTGAAATCAACATTCTTCCTATTTTGCTTATAATACATAAGCACATCATTACTTTATTTTTGTGATCTTTTATTTAGTTCAGCTTATTTCAACTAACATATTTTATGTGCCTTCTGAAGTGTGAAACACTTAAAACATATTTTTATTGATTTCAGAGACAAAGACAGAAGGAGAGAGAGATAGAAACATTAATGATGAGAGAGAATCATTGGTAGGCTGCCTCCTGCACACCCCCCAATTCAGATCCAGCATATGCCCTGACTGGGAATCTAACCATAACCTCTTCCTGGCTCACAGGTCAAAGAGCCAGGCCAGTGAGGCTCAAAACACTGTTAAATGCCAAGGGGATAAAACATGAAGAAAACATAATTTCTAAAGGAGCTCACAGTTAGTGAAAAAAAGTAAATAGTTAGTGAAGATCAACAATACAGCACATGCCATGATAGAGGCAAGCCTGCAGAGCATGCTCTTTCCCAGTTATAAAAATGATCTTAATTTGAAACATTATGTTAGATCAAAACATAAGGCAGACAAAAATGATCAAGGTAATTTGATCTCTCCATCTTCCTCAAGGTTGAGTCATAGGGCAACAGAAGAGTTCAGATAGCCAAGGGAACATCTATAATAATAAAAGCATAATATGCTAATTAGACCAGACATCTTCTTCCATCCTTCCGGATGACCTTCCAGACAAAGCCAGGGCTGTGAGGGAAACCCAGGTCCCGGGCGCCAGAGGGAAGCTGGTGCCAGTAGCTGGGGGAAGGAAGGCCTACCTTGCATGAAATCTGTGCATCAGACCTCAAGTCTTAACAAAAATGCCGTTAACAGCTGTGGATTTTCCACAGGCAATTAGCCAATTAGGTGTGACAGACAGGAGGACTTGTGAACCTCAAGGTGCACAATCTTCAGAATTGGACTTTATTATTTTCAGATAATTGTAACACTAATGAGAAACCATCCATGTTTATTACTACCGGAAGATTTGAAAACTGGCAGGATATTTTCCTCTTTAACCTAAGTACATTTTGCTCCCGTTGTTTGCTGCATTCTTAGAATGAAAGCAAAATATTAGCAAGATTAGCAATATTTTGACTCTTATAATAGTCTCTTTATATCCCCTCTGGTCTCAGAAATATCTATCATATAATGCATACCTCATACTCATCAATTTTAGATTTGTTTCAAATGACAAAAGTAAATAATATTCTTATCTTGTAACTGACTCATCTGTTCATTGGACAGATGAGCACCCACACACATGCACACACAAAACTAACACAACCCCTACACAGATTTGATACAAAAGAATGAAAAAAGTGGTTACCTGTCACTGACCGCATAATCAAAATGGTCTATTTACTGCTCAATGGTTACTACACAGAACGTAAAATCCAATTGGGTATAGAAGTTTGCTTATTTCTTTATCAAATGAATTATTTTCTTGATTTTGTATAAGCCTGGTGTCAGAATTTTATAAATGAGCCTCATAGTAAAGCAAACAACCTGAATCTAAATTCTGTTGACTATTTAAAAAACAGGCATTTTTTTCTTTGAAAAAAAATTTCAGATGAACAGTTTTGTTCTGTTGTTTTTTTTTTTGTTTTTTTGTTTTTTTTTGGTCAGAATTTAAAATGAAAAAGTAAATGCATCTTTTAACACTAAGTTTATTTCCTTGGGTAGTTATAATTTTATTCTGTGTCTCAGTGGTCATTTTAACAGGAAATATCAAGGTAAGTCTACCAAAAGACCGATCATTTATACATTAGAATGCAATTTAAATCTGAGATGCAAACGTTTATATTTTATTTAAAAACTGTCTAAAGCACAAAAAGTTTTTCTTCAATTAATTATGTCCTGTTTTGACTTTTTAAACAGACTCACAATCATGTATTCATTTTAAGATTCATCTTTTTCTACATCCTTTTCTTGCCTATAAAAATTCATTTTTAAATTGGTAATTTAACATTATCTATTCTTTCTGTGTTTGGGAGAAAATAACCTTTTAATTTTTCCCTTAGAAAACAGAACATTAATTCAAAATCCTCCCTATTAAATATATTAACATAGTCCACAACATTTCTTTATGAGTAATATAAATGCAAAACATGAATCTGCCACATCTCATTGATTCTGTCTGATTATCCTTGACCTCTATGTGTTTCAATATCTGCTGTCATGAGTTAAAAATTCCTAAAGCAAAACATTTATGCGAGAGTAAAATAAAGCAAACATAAATAGGATGCACTATATTTTCTACATAGAACACACACACATATTTCTCTGATTAGTGATTTGTACCAGATAAGTATTATTAAAAATTTCCCCTAAAGTGTCAGATCTAAATTACTGTACAACATTTAGATGTTTTCCTGAACTATTTGCTAGCCTTCAGTGGTAAAATCTGGTTTGACAGGCTGTGAGGATGCACAAGCTTTCTTCTTAGGATGTGGAGTAAAGATGGCACTGACGGAGGGTATTGCCCTGAAGAGATCTGCACCTAAATATTCACTTAAGTAGCTTGTTTTGTCTTCATGATGGAGGTGAGCCCTATAATAGACAGTATTTTTTAAAAGAGTGGTTTTCATTAAAACATAGGTAAAAATGTCCATATGATAAATATTGAAAACCATTGGAAATTAGATTCTAATTTGAAACAAGAGAAAAGCCCTAGCTAGTTAGTCTCAGTGGATAGAACATCAGCCTGTGGACTGAAGGGAAGGGTCCCAGGGTTGATTCTGGTCAGGGGTACATGCCAGAGTTGTGGGCTTAATCTCTAGTAGGGGACATTCAGGAGGCAGCTGATCAATTATTCTCTCTCATCATTGATGTTTCTATCTCTCTCTCCTCCCTTCCTCTCTGTAATCAATAAAAATATACTTTTAAAACATAATAATAATAAAATAATAATAATAAATAAAATAAAACAAAAGAAAATATTAGCAATTGATGAGAGACAAATGACTATCTTCTACTGTCACCTCTCTAATATATAAACTACAGGCCAGGTGCACAAAAATTTGTGCACTCGGAGGGGTCCCTCAGTCTGGCCTGTGCCCTCTCACAGTCTGGGACCCCTCGGGGGATGTCCACCTGCTGGCATGCCTGTCCAGCCTGGGTGAGGGGCAGAGGGCTGTTTTCAGGCTGCCCACAGTCTCTTCAGGGTTTGGGTCCCTACTGGGATGCCTGACTGGAAGCAGATATCTAGGATTTATTAATTTCTATAATTGAAACTTTGTTGCCTTGGTCCCCCGTTTGAAGCCTGGATTGCCCCTGGCAATCCAAAGTCCCAGCCCCTCAGGTATCTGGGGTTTGTTTATCTTCTATAATTGAAACTTTGTAGCCTTGAGTAGAGCTCAGGGGGGCCCACAGGGCCCTGACTTCCTCCATTGCCTGGGGCAACTCCAGCTCCATGGCCACTGCCACCTTAGTTGAGTTAATTTGCATATTTGCTCCTGATTGGTTAGTGGGTGTGGCTTGTGGGCATGGTCTGTGGGTATAACAGAGTGAGGGTCAATTTGTATATTACTCTTTTATTAGATTAGATAGAGGCTTGTTGTACAAAATTCATACGCGGGTGGATTCCCTCAGCCCAGCCTGCACCCTCTCCAATCTGGGACCCCTTGAGAGATTTCTGACTGCCAGTCGGACATCCCTCTAACAATCCGAGATCACTAGTTCCTAACTACTCACTTGCCTGCCTGACTGATTGCCTGTAACTGCCACCCCTGCCAGCCTAGTTGCCCCTAACTAACCCCCTGCTGGCCTGGTTTCCCCCAACTGCATCCCCCTGCTGGCCTGGTTGTCCCACACAGCCTGCTTTTCAGTCATTTGGTCGTCCCTCACTAATCCCCCTGCCAGCCTTGTCACCCCACACAGCATGCTGTTCAGTCATTACTATTCCTGTGATGGTGTCCCAGATAATTTGCATATTCCTTTATTATTAGTATAGATAGGTTATATATGATATGCATATATGTGTTCATCAAACATATATGAATAAATTTGTTTTCATCTTGCAACTATAAGAATTAAAAGATAAGAGAGCATCATATTAAGAAGGTGGCTGATATACAATAATGCAATTATAATTAAATTATTACAATGTTGTAATAATAAAAATATTGGAAACTATTATAAATGAAGGTAGAAATTATTTATTGTTATCTACTTCCTGTGTACCAAGAACTACACAGATTACTTTGCAATCTGTGCATTGTTTGTTTAATCAGCAATATAATGAAATACTATTGATTTCTTTTCAATTCTTGAGAACTTTAAAAATTGAAATATAGGTTTTGATCATTGATAGCTGGATCCAAACTGAATCATTCCAAAGGTCACTTTATTTTTTTTTCATTTGACTTGTAAGCTAAGTAGGCCTAGAAATATTAACAAAAGACTTGGCACAAAAGATGATGTATGAAAGGATGTGTTATCCAAGCTTTGAGGATAAGTAGAATTTTGCTAGATAGTTAGAGTGTTGAAGGACATTCCAGGTCATGGGAACAGCTTATGAAAAGAAAGTGAGCAGTGCACTTGTGAATCAGTAAATTCTGTAGATTTCTACCTGTGGTCTGAAGGGAGTTGAGAAGTGCTGTTGTGTAAGGCCTTCGCAAGGCATGCCGTAAGTGATTGAGATAGTTGCTTTATTATAACAATGAGAATGGTGGAATTTTTAAAAAATTCGTAATGGATAAAAATCAAAGTAAGGGAGAGTCAAGTGGCAGTAATACCAATTAATACTAAAACAAGCTGGAATTAGGGCGGCAACAGAAAAGATAAAGTGGCACAGACATTGCAACATGTTTCTTTCACCACAGATAGTTGAGAAGCACTGATCTCCAAGATTTTGTCCCTGACTGGGTGTGGGCAATGAATAATATAGAAGATTGAAGATGCTGAAGTTCCTGTTTGTGAGGCTGCATGAATCTTATCTTCATTATCACAATATGAATCTAAAAGGATGTGGAAGATAAAATAATTAAATCAGTGTGAGCAATGCTTAGTGATTATTATGTAAAATGGAAAGTAAAGTGAGAACTGAAAAATAGACCTTGGAGAACATAAATGTTTAAACTGTGAGCAAAAGAGGAGAAACTGTCAAAAGAGACTAAGAAGCCCTTGCCTGGTTGTTCAGTTGGTAGAGCATCATCCTGATACCCCAAGGTTGCAGGTTCAATGCCCAGTCAGGGCACACACAATAATCAACCAATGAATGCATAAATAAGCGATGCAACAAATCTCTCTTTCTCTCTATCTTTTTCTCTCCCTCTCTCTCTCCTTCCTCCCTCTCTCTGAAAACACACACACACACATGCACACACACACAAATTAAGTTTTTAAAATACACTAAGAAAAGGCAAGAAGAAACAAGGAGAAATGTCCTTAAAGTGAAGGACAGAGTCCGAGAAAATGCAAATGAAAGAGTTGTTATAAAGAACCAGAGGCCTGGTACACAAATTTGTGCAGAGGTAGGGTCCCTAGGCCTGGCAAGTAATCAGGGCTGATCAGTGGGGCAACTGGCAGGGTGATCAGGGGACCGCCACTGGCACCCACCTTGGCTGGCCTGGGGCCTGTCGGCTGGGGGCAGCTCAAGCATTGAGTGTCTGCCCCTGGGTGTTCAGTGCATGTCATAGTGACCAGTCGTTCTGCCTGTGGTTCTGCCATTTAGTAAGTTTACATATTAGGCTTTTATTGTATAGGATGAGCAAGGGAGAAGACCAGGGACAAATATGGCATGCCCTTATAAATAATCCAGATGACGTTAGAGAGTATTAGTTCCTTGGGTGTAAAGATTAACCAGACTAGCTCAGTAGCTGATGAGAAAGGTCACATCTTTCTACTTGATTAATAATCGGAATGAATCCACAAGATATTGGTTGTCCATCTTTACATAGTTTCTATGACATCCATTGATACTCATGAAAAAATTGCTATATATCATCCTGCCGGTGTGGCTCAGTGGTGGAACATCAACCTATGAACCAGGAGGTCACATTTTGATGCTCTGAAAGGGCTCATGCCTAGGTTGCAGGCTCAAAACCCAGTGGGGGCATGCAAGAGGCAGCCCATCAGTGAGTCTCTTTCATCATTGTTGTTTCTATCTCTCCCTCTCCCTTCCTCTCTTAAATCAATAAAAATACATTTTAAAATTGCTTTATATAAATTTCATTTTAGATGTAAGAGATCTCTTATAGTTTCAACTCATCTTGTACAACTGCTCACCATGGCTTGCTCCTGTATCTTTCTGACCTTATCAGCTTACATACTCCTCCTTACTGACCAGCACGTCGGGCTTCTTGCTTTTCCACTCTCCCATCTTAGGTTAGTTCCTAAAATACTCTGCACACACAGTGAGTTACACTGTCTTCTTCTCTTTACCTTTTATATTTCTGCTTAAATGTCACTTTCACTGGGAGACCTTTGAGCATTCTGACTGATGTAGCACCATAACTGAATACACTCACACCTCACCTATATCATATTCTATCATCTTATTTAATTTTATTATTTTATATAAAACTCTGAAATTATGTTATATGAGACCAAATTTGTTATTATATTTTTATTTTTTAGACATGAAAGCTAATTCCATGAAGGCAGGGTTTTGAACATCGTCTTCACACTGATATCTGCATCTCTAGAATAATGCCTCACAAATATATGAATCAAAAATTTTGATAATAAATAACTGAATGGATTGAGAGAAAAGTGATTTCCTGAGAATGTGCATTTGCTCTGTCTGTGATGTCAGCTTAATTCTAAAAGTAAGAATGAAAGAAAGAGACAGAAGAGGAAAATGAGAAAATATGGGAGGAAGAGGAACATTTGCTTACAGATTGCTGTTTCAAACACATCTTTTGAATGAATTCTATGCATATACTGAGACTAATCATCTTCAATACACTAAACCGCAAAAATTTTAGGAGGGAGACAATTAGGCTAAAAATGAGCATATAATGACAGTTCAATTTGCATTTTATGCACTTCAATATTTATTATAAATAATGGTGAAAAGTTTAATAGAAACAAAGAAGTTATAAAATGTTTAAATAAAAGTCACCTATAAGTATGCATTTTGAAAATTTAACATTATTGACTACTTATAAGAGAATTAAAGTGAATTAATATGAAATTTAAATTTACTATATTTTACTAAATTTTAATCACCTCTTTGAAAAAAATGCTAGAGAAGGTACATAGCATGTTTATCAGATAAACTCAAATGTGTTTATTAACACAGATTTTTCTTAAACATTATTCATTTATTTCTTTGAATGTAGATATTTATTATGTGAATAAAGTTTGACTCAGTAAGCTAAAGTAATATAACCTCTTACCGATTTGCCATGATATAATGGGATTTACTTTTCTTATTCATTTTATTGGCCCCATAAAGCAAATATTCTACATGAAAATATAATGCAACTTTTTTTACACACTTGCTGAGACTTATTTCAATGATAGGTACAAGTTCAATAATCTTGATAGAATGGTAGAAGTATAGCATATAAATTCTGGTAAGTTCATAAAATTTTTAAAAGAGCATGTAACTATGCAGTTTTTTTCTAATGTGATGACTGGAATGCTTGGACCAAACTAAGGTCACATTGACCTCAGGAGTATTAGAGAAGAAAATAGCCTTTGAAAAAAGACTGCAACATATTTTCTATAAAAGAGATGAGTATTTGATTCAATACTAATTTTGTATAGATTGCATGTAGAATAACATTCTTCATATTAGAAGAAAAGTAAAATTTATATTTTTCTAATGTTTTAAATTCAGTTTAGCTCAGACCTACTCATAGCATAATGTGAAATATCTTGTATTTTCTCCTTTTCTTTACCACAAGTTGGTTTGTGAGTTTTTTATTTTGTTTTAATTTTGGTTTGGCTTCTATAAATCTCACTGTGTGCCTTAAGACAAAATTATTTGTGTTTTAAATATGTCATACACTAAATGGGTCACAGTAACTAACATATATTGTGGATCCAGGATAATAGGTGCTACAGTTAAATCCCAAGTTTGCTGGTCCAAATGAAGGGAATAATCACTGCTACTACATAGTTGAAATCTATGAGGTTGGAGGTAAACAAACAGGCTTATAATTTAATTAATAAATTAATTTAAATTTTTAAAACACATGCAGTGTATATTTTATACTATATACATGTGGAGTAAAGACTTCTAAAGAAGATATTTAAAATGTTTCAAAGTAAAGCCACAAAAGGGCATATAACAATAAATAAATTTTAAACTACAATACAATAATAATATAAATTACCAATTACAATATATTCAATATTTTTTGAAACAAGATATTGCTAACAACACTGACATATTGGCATTTGATGTAAAATTGTGGAGTTGAAATAATCTCAAAGAGCTGTTGTTCATTTGCAATATAAACCCAAATATACATAAAGCTTTTACAAGGGCTACATAATTCATTTCAATTGATCATTGCAAGGACACTGCTAATTAGGACATATTTTTGGATGGTGAAGGAGTGTTCAGAATTAGAATCTGGAAAAAAATGACGTTTTATCATTATTTCATTTGTGTCATCATTCATGTATTGAACAGTTATAAAGGATTTATTATTATACACAGGGTATCCAAAAAAAGGTACACACACTTTAAAGGCTGTTAGCTCAACTGATGTTTCTTTCTTTTCAGATTTAACCCATTGGAATTAATAATTATTCAAAGTGTGTAAACATTTTTGAGACACCTTTTATGCTATGTTGAACATGACAAATTCTACATACAATTTTTGTTCTTACACAAATTAACACACTTCAATTTTAAAAGTTAATATTGTGATGGTATGTTATAAAGAAAAGGAAGTTGCTAAGTGTTTATCATAAGGAAATTCAGGATAGTCTGGGTCAGCAAAGGCTACCCTTATAAAATGACTATGTTTATTCTATGCATAATGCCTTAGATTTCCAACAGCTTTTCCAATTTTAGTTTTTGTGTTTCATTGTATGCCAAGATTTTCAAGCCATCAGTTCTAATTTTGGCTTCAGAAAATGATGAGGTTCTTGTTACCTTTCTATTAAAAAAATCACAGTGTGGGAATATCTCAGAGCACATCACCTCATTTGTATATAGGCCCACCTACCTTTGACTAAATAAACTATTCTTCTAGTAAAAGGACTATTTTAAATATAAAGATTTAACAATACGGTTAAATAACAATCTGCTGAGGTACAAGAATGCCCAGTAAAGAAAAATTCCAACTGTTTCACTGTTGCTAAACACTAAGTGTGTATAAGAGTAAATTGGAGGTTTGAAATGGAATAGTAGGAACGTGTCAATAAAAGAACAAGTTCAAAGTATACTGGAGAGTCCTCTGACATTCTATACATGTGAACTAAGCAAAGAAAGTGGGACAAATCTAATCAGAGAAAATGTGTACCTAGGGCAAAGTTGGGTTCTAATCCTAGTTCTACAATTTCCTAATTGAGTAATTTAATATCACTAACTTTCAGATTCTTTAGCTATTATATATATATATATATATATATATATATATATATATATATATATATATATATAAACATCTCAATCCCCATGCAATTTCTTTAACTACATTGGTCAAAGTATCAAAATGTGCAACTCCACAAGCACCAAAACTAAGCATCATAATGTTTAACTACCGGGTATGAGAATTGCACTTGTGGCAACTCTGTGAACCCCCTTGAAGACTATCAGATTGCTGACAGGTGCATTTGCAGAGGATCATTCCCTACTTCCAATGTGCAAGAGAAATTTCCTCAGTGGCCCTTTTTTTTTTTTTTTGCTAATCAGTCTATGAATAAAAATGGGGCTTTGTAATAAATATGACAAGCTCAGGAGGTGGTCCACATGGCAAGCCTGGCAGGTAAGCTCAGTAACTGAACGTGACCACACAGGCTGGTCTGATCATAAATTCCTAACTTGGCAGGTCACAGTGGGCAGTCCCAGGCCCATAGCTTCCTTAGCAAAGGTCGATCTTTACCTTAAGTGAACCTTGTTCATTGTTCTCATGCATGTAGGATAACATACCTTTGAAATGGTAATTTTCTTTTCCATACCTCTGGAAGTCATAACCACCAGCAATGTATAACAGAGAACGAACACACTACACTTATATAAAGCTACCCATATTAATCTTAGTACATGTTAAGATCAGCCTTTTACTCTAACCTGATATTATTCTCATGAAGCTAGGGCTTACATGTTAAAAGCTTCTTTTCTAAGTGTGTTTTGCTGGGATCACCACTTTCAATTCCTATGTGAACCCAAGGAGCAGCATGACCTTCAAGGTCCTGGCTAACATCAATCACCAAGAACAGGAACTCAACTAGATGGCCAACTCATGGATGCTGACCATGAGAGTCCATAATATGATTAGCAAAGACACTACCTGAATGTCCACAGTCCCTCCCCCTGATTACTTTGTTCTGCTTTCCCTTTTCATTCTTATAAAAACTTCCACCTGCACTGAGATATTAAGATAGTTTTTTAAATATATCTTTATTGATTTCAGAGAGGAAGAAAGTGGGACAGAGATATAGAAACATCAATGATGAGAAAGGATCATTGATCAGCTGCCTCCTGCACATTCTACACTAGGGATACAGCCCACAACCCAAGCATATGCCCTGACCATGAATTGAACTGTGACCTCCTGGTTCATAGGTCCATACTCAACCATTGACCCATGCTGGCTGGGCAAGGTAGGTTTTTGAGAACTGGGAAAAGCTCCCCATCTTCTCAAGATGCCGGCACTCAAATAAACCTCTTTTCTTTTTCACCAGCTCCTGTCCCATGAGTTTGGCTTTCATTGGTTTACAAGAGCACAAGACCACGAAACTCCTCATTGTTATCTTATTGCCTACATACCACTTCTATGTGGTGTAAATATTAAATGAGAACTATTTTCAACCAAGCAAAATAAAATAAATATGTATCTCTCTAATTTACTTTTTATCCAATCTTAAATATTTATCCACTTTGCTTTCTCCTGCCTCCTTAGTCTACCACCAATGGATTTCGCATACCTTCTTTAACTTCTCTGCTTTGATTCTAAATGCAGGGGAAAAACTGCAAAAATGCCATTCTCCGAAGCATTTTCTCAATTTGTTGAGATCTTCCTTCTGATCATGTCCTCAAAATTTTGGCTCAAATAAACATACAAAATTTTTCTAGAGATTTGAACATTGTCATTGACAAACCATATTTGATGATGACTAATTTCAAAGGAATGAGACGATTATAAATATCAAATGAATTAGTGTAAACTTCTGAAAATGATCGATAAAAATAGAGGAAAAATAAAATATATTATATTGATCTCTAATCTATTACATTGGATGCCCTATCTCAAAAAAAAAACAGGTAAAATATAATAATGTATACATGAAAAGTAAAAGGTACTTCCGTATGTTTATATTTTAATTGGGGTCAGATAAAAAAAAAAGCATATAAAGAGAGCAGCATGAGGAACCAAATTAAAATGACATGGATCAACATAGAACATGGGAACTCTTCATATTCTTACTTAGATCCACCAATGTGTATATATGCTTAACAAATTTTAAGTGATTTTAGAAATGTACCTTACTCACTTCTTTAGGTGATCATTCTATGGGCTAATAGATTTCATTGTCTAGGAAGTAACTAAAACATGCTCAATTGTTCTACCTGTAATTTAAAGCATTAGTTTGTAGTTTGTTAGTTTGCTCTACATGATGCATGTGAGCAGAGACTGTGTCTTATGCCCCAATTTAGTGAGCACAGAGTAAACTCTGATTATTATTTAAGTTAAAGGAGGCATATTTGATATTATTTAATGAAATTTTTAAAATTATGAAAACAACAAACACGAAAACTTAAGAAGAGACTTAACTGATTTCCAACAGCAGCTGCTTTTGCAGGTTCTGTTGCTATAGCCTTTCCAATTATACAAAAAACACCCTTTTCAATCTATGTCGGATTCTCCAGTTTGCCCTAGGAATTTTCAGGCATCATAAAACTCTGCTGAAGCACTTAACATTCTGCTTCAATTTCTCCTTAAAGTCCATACTTGGTTTACTTTGCAATCTTTGACTGCTCCAGTGCCTTTGATGTCCTTATGTCACTATCCATCCCCACTCCCACCCCACCCAGGGCAGAGTCGCTGCAGTAAGTATCATTTGTATGTAGATAGAATAGTTGCATTCCATGCTCCTTTATCCATGACTCTACTTTTCAATGACTGTGGAATATTGCTTTCAGGAACTAAGGGTAAACTGTTTAATTGATCGTATATCTGTCTTGAATATCTTCTTTGAGACTATATTTCATAACCATACTATAATTTATTGTATATTAACACTTCTCTGAATCTGAGACTGTATCTGACTGAGAACACAATTGGCAATCCAATGTCTACAAAGTTGACTTAAATGGGAACTTTCTACTTCACATTTGATAAACCTAACGGGGCTGCTTACATTTTTGATATAATGAGATGCTAGACCATTTTGTTTTTAGATAATAAGAATCCACAGAGCTCATATTCTATTTCTTAGCAATAACATTGAAAGGAATTTTAGAGATAGGACAGGCAGTTTCAGGGAAAAGTTAAGTCCATGGGAGAGGAATGCACATATGTGATGGGCTCCAATGCTTACCTTACTTTCACAGAGGATAGAGAATGGTCACAAGATACCAGGAGGAGGGAAACATAATTTCACAGAGGACAGAGAAATGTCACAAGAGAAGGGGAGAGGAAGAAGTGGGCACCAGGTGGGCTTTGGGCTTTGCAACTGATACTCTACAGAAAAATGACCAATCAGGAAATCACAGGGGTCATAAATTAAGGAAGGGTCTAATTAGAAAGTGTCATGGAGACACAAACTGCTGCAGGTTTTATAAACCCGAAGACAAAGAGACTCAGAAATGTGGGGTTTGATTTTTTCCCATTAGAGCAAGAGCAGGTTTTTCCCACTTGGACCCCTGCCCCGACAAAGTTTGTATATACTTCCAATAAACTTCCACATTTTTTACTAAAGAAGCCTTTAGTTCACAAGTTTATTCTTCAAACTTCATAGGGTAAGAATCCACAAAGAGGAGATTCTGTGCCCCAAACTCCACCTATCAAAAGTATGTTCTAATGTTTTCTAGTTAAAAGGCAATGATGATAGTCAGGGTAGTGAATACACACTATACAAATAATGTGTTATAGAATTGTATACCTGAAACATATATAATTTCATTAACCAATGTCACCCTAATAAGTTCAGTTTTTAAAAAGGAAATGATGATGGTGACTAAGCTAAAAACTGGATCCAGGACACGTTGTGCTGTTTGAGGCACATGGTTCTGAATAAGCAAACACACTGGACAGCTTAGTTTGTGATTATCCAGATGCCCTTTTTCTGAGTTGGTCCCAACTAAGAGGAATCCAAGGTGCCTATACTGAAATCGTCCAGTTTACTTAACTAAATGGGTGCATGGCACTACAATTAATCAGGTTTCCTGATAGAATAAGGACTGAAATGTAATGCAAAGCAGGACTGCAAAATTATCTCCCCCTGGGCTGTTTTAAAGTATACTATTCCTTTCATTCAGGCTCTCAAAAAATTGACCCCTGAAAAGACAGTCATGACTAGCTTCCTAATAATTGACCATGTTAATGGACCTCTTTCACTCCTAAAATTTCCTGTTGTTGTTTTTTTTTTTCCATCTATTTTAGAATACATAATCACCTCATTTATTTTCTCCTTTTATGGGTGAGGTTGGAAGTGAAGTCTCAGTTCTTAGTTTTATCTTTAAATCTTTTCCTGATTATCCCATATGCAAATCTTAGTTATTCAAGATTCTTCATTACTCTACACCAGCAAAATATGTATGTACCTTAGTAATATGTATCAAATCTCCTTCTACTGGCTTAAGATTTATAAAACTTCTGTCTTTTATAATCTACTAGGGGCCCAGTACACGAAATTCGTGCACTGGGGGCGCGGGAGGGAGGGTTCCTCAGCCCAGCCTGCCCCCTCTCACAAATTGGGAGCCCTCAGGGGGTGTCCTACTGACGGCATAGGCCCGCTCCCTACTCCCCTTGGGAGTCTGCCCTCCTTTTGTGGGAGGTGACCAGGCTAATCAGGGGAAGCCACCAGCCCAATCACCTCCCTGCTGCAGCCACTGCCAGTCACCGCAGGCACCAAGGTGTTTTCATCAACACAGACTCCAGTCCCTTCACCATGGAAAAATAACAACTTTCTTTAGGCATTTTCAAGATGTGTCTTTCATAGGATATGACATTTCTTTCTTTCTTTTTTTTTTTATCCTCACCTGAGGATATTTCCATTGATTTTTAGATAATGTGGAAGAGAAGGGAAAAACAGAGAGAAACATCAAAGTGAGAGGAACACTTTGATTGGTTGCCTCCTGCATATGCCCTGACCTGGGCCCTGGCCAGGGAGAAGCCTGCAACCTAGGTACATGCCCTTGCTCAGAATTGAACCCTGACCCTGCAGTCAGCAAGCTGAGGCATTATGCACTGAGTCAAATCAGCTAAGGCAGGATATGACATTTCTTAGCCCTCCAGCAGTGGACCTTCATTTTTTTTGTCCAGGATTGTGGTGGAAAGCACTAGATTGCCTTTAGGAATTCTTATTACCCAAGTTACTAAGAATATTACCAGTGGCATACAGGGAGCTTAGCTAATGAGTGGTCTGAAAAGGTGTTTCCTCTGTAGTTCACTCTGAGCACAAGCTCCAACCCTGCCCCTCCAATCCCAACTCTACCCCTGCCCAGGCCTTTAACCTCTGGTCAAGGCTGCAGGCCTGGACAGGGCACCCCCAGACCCCTGCAATCACTGGTTCTGCCCCTACCCAGGCCTGTAGCCTCTGCCTGAGGCTGCAGGCCTGGGTAAAAGACCCCCAAACCTCTCCTATCACCAGCTTCACAGAGCCCAGGCCTCTGTGATCACCAGCTCTGATCCTACCCCTTCCCATTGCCAGCTCTGCCCTTACCCCACTACAGCCTCTGGCCAAGGCTACAGGCCTGGGCAGGAGACCTCTAGGCCCCTGCACTGCTGGATCTGCCCATGCCCAAACCTCTGCGATCACAGGCTCCACCCCTGCCCCTCGGATCATTGGCTCCGCCCTGCCTAGGCTCCTCTAATCACTGGCTCTGCCCCTGCCCTTTATGATCACTGGCTCCACCCTTGCCCATGCCTGAGCCCTTTGGCAAAGGTCTCTAGCCTGGGCAGGGGACCCCCAGCCCTCTCTGATCCCTTGTTCTGCCCCTCGGGCCCCCCACTTCCCCTGCCACCTGCTTGGCTAACAGGCCTGACCACTTCAATGGCAGGGCTGAGCTGGACTGGGTGCCGCCATCTTGTGGCTATGGGCACCGCCATCTGTGGACATGGGGGAAGCCATCTTTGGGATGGAGTGACACCTAATTTGCATATTACTCTTTTATTAGATAGGCTTTTTTATTTTTCTCTTGTACCTACTTTTAAGGCTGTCCTATTTCTGTAAAATCCTCCCACATTTAGTATTTATATTTACCACTAGATCCTCAATATTTAGTAATCAAACCTAAGACCTAGTGCATGAAATTCACACACAGGTGTAGGGTCCCTAGGCCTGCCCAGAGAGCAGGGCCAATCAGGTTCCCCCACCTCCATGCCTCCCTTCCTCCTCCTTCCCTTACTCCCCCAGCACCCACCACCGCCTCTAGTCACCCACCATGCTCCACGCTGCCCCCTGGTGGTAAGCACATGTCATAGTGAGCAATCAGACTCCCATTCTCCTGGTCGAACTTCCAAGGGGACACTTCGCATATTAGCCTTTTCATACAAATGATGTCCTTTACTATAAAGCTTTCTAAAGCTATAACATCATATTAATAACATAGTGGGCATTTTGAAATATCACTCTTTCTCTTATTCCTCAATATATGAATTTAGTATTTGTCATAAATTTCACTACCATACAACTGTTTTTTTCCAGTGATTGAATCAAACATCTCAGAATGTCAAGAGACTTTAAAAATGTTTTATCTCAGGACTTGTGTTTGTAAGTTTTATAGTAAAAACAAGAGGGTTTGTTTTTGTAAAAAATGATTTTTCAGAATATATCAGTAGTTGGAAAAATACCCTTATTTTCAGCACATATAGTTCAATAACTATTTTCCTAAGAAAATAATAATAAATGCAGTTAAATATGTATCTACAATGAAGCAGAATTAGAAAGAGCCTAACTTCTCAAGAATTGTGTATAATTATACTATGAATCTATGAGATCAAGTATTATGTAACTGAAAAATATTTTCAAATAATTTTATGTTATTTTAAAAGGGATAAAACTGTAAATATGGCCTGTCTCAATGTGTGAATATATCTATATTCCCTCCTCTCTCTCTCTCACACACACACACACACACACACACACATACACTCACACACACATATGTATCAAAGAACTTCAGAAAGAAGGGTACTAATGGGTTTTAAATGAATAGATCTAAGTAGTAAGATTTAGAAGTTTATAAATCATCTTTATCAGTTTGTACATTTTCAAATTTTCTACAGGCATATGCTATGCTAATAAGTAAAAAACAAACCTATCTTTAGAAACAGAAAAAAAAAA